>CM051456.1:27411284-27709802 GCA_028274465.1 Plantago ovata | reverse complement strand
TGTTAGGAAACTTGTAATTTTGATGAGCAATTAACCATGCTAAATTAAGGAAAGTCCAGTAACTAGTACTCTTAAGGTCCATAGGAATTTAGAATTTTAAGGACATTGTAAAGAGGAACGTTTGCTGAAGACTTAGAATAGGTGCTAGATAGGTTGGTTTTAAAGCTTATGATGTATCTTGTTTTCTGAAAAGAAATACAAATTATTGAAGCATTTGCTGATGATGTACTTTGTTTTTACAAACAAACTATTGAAGCATTTAGAACCGCTCAGAATCTTGAAGATTTTGAAGATCTGAAGACTTGAAGATTTCGAAGATCTGAAGACTAGAAGATTTCTGAAGACTGGTATCTACAAGGCACATGTTGCTCAGAAAGTGGAAACTTCAGCAACAGCTTGCATAAGTGAAAATCTGAACGACAGAGTAGGTTGTGCTTGCTGAACTGAGACTGACCACTTGCTGATGGAACATATGTGACCTCTTGCTGAAAGTACTTGATTTGCGCTCCAATGTTACTGTTTGAATTCTATTCAAAAAGCATTAAATGCAAAGCATGCACGCGAAGGACATGAAGACTAGAAGACAAACAAGGACGCTGCTGAAAGTACAAAAGCAAGATAGTGACATCTTAAGGAACAAAAGCCTTAGGATTTGAAATAAATCAAACGGCTCCTTATTTCACTATAAATAGAGGTCATCCGGCAAAGAGTTGAAGTGTGTCAACAACGTGATCATACTCTCACTTGTGCTTAAACTCACATACCCTTCATACTCCTACTGCCATTGATCCGTTCCAAGACTTAAGCTTAAAAGCTACTTGTGAAGAAGTAGAATTTACACTACTAAGAAATTAGTTAAGTTTCGTTTCTTTCTTTCGAACAAGAACAAGTCTTGACACCAGAAACAATCAAACTTGTTTACTGCAAAGTATTCAAAGTTGTGTTTCTTAGATTACTTGTTGTAACTGAATAAGTTATAATTAAGTTATCTCATCCCGAACCTCTCTAACTGAAAATACACCCTTTCAGGCGTGATATTCAGGGGGAACTTAATCGAGCATAGTTTTGCTGATTAAAAGTACCAAGTTTGGTGGAGAACAAGGTTACGTTCTCTAGATTAGGTTGGAGACGAAGCAAGTGTGCTTTGGTTTCTGTTTGAATCGCTCTAGATAGGACTTGTAAGGAACCTCAATCTTATCATTAGTGGATTCAGTCCTAGAAAGGACAAAGTGGATTAGTTGAGAGATTACGCCACTCTCAGATACCACTATAAAAGTATTTGTGTGATTTACTTACTGTATTTAGTTTTCAGCAAATCATATCTATATGTACACTGTCACTCACATCACTTGCTGAAACCTTTATTTTCTGAAAAAAGTACTTATTGTATCAAAGACTTCCACTCTCTGATTTTAAGTATCAGCAAACCTAGTTACTGCAAAGTAACTTGCACTTGCTGAGAAAGTTAAGTATCAGCAAACTCATTACTGAAAAGTAATAAGCACTTGCTGAGAAAGTTTTAAACGACGAAAGTTTGAAAAGACTATTCACCCCCCTCCCCTCTAGTCTTTTCTTGTTGTTTAAAGGGACCAACAAGTGGTATCAGAGCTGGAGGTTCTTTAACCTTCAGCACTGAACCTAGATCCCCTTAGGTGCTTTCCGTAAATCACTCTCACTTGATCAGTTTGGTAGTGCTTTGCTGACAGGATGTCGTTAGGAGATGCTCCCTTGCTGAAGCTGGAAAATTATGAAAAATGGCGAAACAACATGATGCTACATCTTGAGACCATTAGTAATGAGATGGTTACTGTCATTAATGATGGACCTATCAAGATCACTAAGGTTGAAAGGAGTTTCCCTCACAAGACCACTGAAGCTGGAAAGGAAACTATCTTAGGCGACCCGACTGATACCGTCGTGCCAAAACCAAGAGAGGAATGGACTTCCGACGAAGCCAAGAGATTCCGTCTTGATGGACAAGCAAGAAACATCATCATTCGATCAACTCCGGATACCATACAGTGCAAACTGTGGGGTGCTAAAACTGCTAAGGAAGCTTGGAAAATGGTTCAAGATCTTTGTGCTGGATCTGACAAAACCAAGGAAACAAACTTGAAGTACTTAAAATAAAGTTTCAAAACTTTAAGCAAGGTACAAACGAGTCACTGGAAGACTTGGATTTCAGATTCACAACTCTTGTTAGTGAAATGGCAGCCTTGGGTGTTGGAAATCTTTACTCAGATTCTGAGAAGGTGAAAACCATTATCAAAAGTCTGAATCAAGAATGGATCCACACTCAGAATTTCTATTACAATCAAGGAATGCCTGATATTACACCAACAGAGTTGTTCTCTCATCTTGCTACTATCAACTATGAGACAAAGCAAAGAGAAAATGTGTTTGCTGAAAAATCGCAAAACATTGCTCTTGCTGCAAAGCCGTCATCTTCTGAAAAGAAGAATGATAAAGAACCTACTGATGAAAACTCTTTGGTTGTCAAAAACATGAAGAAATTCATTAGTAAGGAACTTGAAAGGCGAAAAGCAAAAGAGAAGCTGAAAAAGCATCTTGGTAACAATTACCATAAGTACAAGAATGAGACTAGCTCGCTGAACAAGCAAGCTCAGCAAGCAACCTCATTAGAAGAACCTGCAGTTGGAAATGATCTATGCTTTTACTGCAAAAAGCCTGGACACTTCAAAGCAAATTGCCCTTTGCTGAAAGACAAATCTGCTGAAAAGAAGAAGAAGTTCAAAAGAGCTTTTATTGCTGAAGAAAAGAAGAAGCTTCAAGCAAAAATCGATGCATTGTGCATTGATACTAGCTCCGAAGGCAGTGAGGATGAAAGCTCAGACACTGACGATGAAGAAGCCACTCTAGATGTGGAGATTGACAAAGAAGTTTGTGGAATAGCTATGGAAGCTTATCCAGATGTGTCAAACTACGAGTTCTGCCTCATGGCCGGTCAGGTAAACAACCCTACCTCTAACTCAGACTCAGAAAGTGAAGACGAGATTGACCTTGACAAGATTCAAGGAGAAATTGAAAGATTTGAGAAAACTCTGAGCAGACAGCAAGAGAAACTACAGATTGCTGAAACTCTGACCAAGCGGACTACTGAAAAGTATGTCTTGCTGAAGAAAGAGACAGAAGAAAAGGATGCTGAAATAAGGCGTCTTAAAAAGTTGATTGCTGAAGCTACAGAGAAGAATTCTCAAATGGCATTAGAATTGGAAGAATATCAGTCCTCAATTCTAAAGTTACTTGTTGAAATCCAAGAGATGAAAAAGATGAAAATCAATTTCAAATCTTATGCTGACGCAAGTAATACGTTGACTGAACTAAACTCTTATTTGAGAGATCCATCTCAGAAAGAAGGTTTAGGTGCAACGTATGAAGGAGATGACGTAGAAATCTTGAGTAAAGATAAATCACCGATTTCCTTTGTACGTGCTACTGATAGTGGTCTACCAGAACTCTATCAGTTTGGTCAATCTAAGGTTGCTGAAACATGCAATCAAGTACCTATGACCATAAAGCCCGCTGTTGCTACTCAAAGTAACAAGACTTTAAAAGGAAAAGAGGTTGCTGAGAAGCAAACTGGAAAGAAGAAGGATGCTGTGAAGCATTCCGCCAAACAAGTTGCTGAAAAGCAAATTGTTAAGTCTAAAGGCAAGATTACTAAGAGTAATCAGAAGACCTCTGCTGACAAACCTGAATCAAGTAAGGTTGCTGACACGAAAGCTCAGCATTCTCCGAAAAGTGGACTCGGTTTCAAAACCAAGCAAAGTCAACTTTTTCACGAGTATAAGCAAAGTCAGCAAAGATACTTCAAAGAGATGAAGAAAATAAAGCCTAACAGCTCTGAAAAGACTCTTAATGCTAGGGCTAGTAGGAACCTTGCTAGAAAAGAACTTACTGAAAAGTATGTTCAGCAAAAAGGTCAACCAAGCAAGACACCACATCAGAAAGTGGATTTGATCAGCATGAATCAAAAGTCTTTCAGCTCAAAACCTCCTAGTTCCTCAGCAAGTAGAAAACAAGTCAAAGTTGAAAAACTTAAGACTTGGGTTTCCACTTGACGCATTCTTGAACATGTTAATGGACATCCATTATTGGATAATTAACTTGTTTGCTCTTGATTGTGCAGACTTCAGCCACGGAGACAAACGATGCAATCTGGCACTTTGATAGTGGTTGTGCAAAGCACATGACGGGCAACAAGAATAACCTTATAAACTATAGAAGGTGGTCTAAAGGTCCAACAATAAGGTTTGCTGGTGGAGGCTCCGATTCTACAAAAGGCTATGGTGACGTGAAGTTAGGATGCATAACCATTACTGGAGTTCTTTATGTCAAAAATCTTAAGTTTAACCTTTTCAGCATGAGTCAGTTTGCTGACAAAGGATACTTCATCAAAATCAAAAGTGATGAATGTAAACTTATAGATTTCGAGACTAAAAAGGTAATTATGATTGCAAGAAGATCAGGAAGCTTGTACACCGTAGATTGGTCTTCAGCAATCGTTGAAAAATACCTTGTCTCATATCACGGTTGCCTTGCTGAAAAAGCTTGGTTATGGCATAAACGAACAAGTCATCTAAACTTCAAGACGCTGAATAAGCTGTCTAAAAAGGCACTTGTAGTTGGATTACCTAAGGTTACTTTTAAGAAGGATGGTGTTTGCAATGCATGTCAGCAAGGAAAGCAAACCAAATCTTCTTTCAAGAACAAGGAAGTATCGTCAACTACAAAACCTTTACAACTCTTGCACATGGACTTGTTTGAATCGTCTTCAACAAGCTATGCTGGTAAGAAGTATGGTCTGGTTGTGGTGGATGACTTTTCAAGATTCACTTGGGTAGTATTCATCAAGCACAAATCTGAAACTAGGACTGAAATACCTAACTTGCTGAATAAGCTTGAAGTCATGAAAAATGACAAGGTAAAAGTCATAAGGACAGACCATGGTACTGAGTTTGTAAACCAGTACATAACTGAGTATTGTACCTCAAAAGGAGTACAACATCAGTTATCCTCAGTAAGAACACCACAGCAAAACGGTGTTGCTGAACGGAAGAATCGTACCCTGAAAGAAGCCGCAAGAACAATGCTTGCTGACACTGAAATAAGTGAGGCTTAGTGGGTTGAAGCGATTAATACCGCTTGTTATACTCAAAACAGATGTTTGATTACTAAGGAATACAACACAACTCCTTATGAATTGTTTGTTGGAAGACCTCCTAACATCACTCATCTAAGAGTATTTGGTTGCAAGTGTTTCGTTCTTAATAATGGTAGAGAATACCTAAGAACATTTCAACCAAAGGCAGACGAAGCGATATTTCTCGGCTACTCCTTGCATAGTAAAGCTTATAGAATTTACAACAAAAGGCACAAAAGATCGAAGAATCAGTGCATGTTGTATTCTATGAAAAGACACAAGGAGTGCCTGCTGAAGAAGAAATATCAGAATGTATGAAAAAGTTAATCATACATGAGCAAAGAACTGAATCTAATGCTAGGCAAATCAAGTCAATTGAACTAAATGATGATTCTGACAATGACTCTCCCCCCCCCCCAAGTCATGACAAGATAAATATAGTTCACGACAAAGAATTTCCAGCAAAAGACGCAGTTGCTCCGGAAGTTGTTGAAACTACGCAACCTCCAGTGCCTGCTGATGAGCTACCTCAATCGAGCAATGCTGAACAAGCAGTTGCTGATGAACCAATCTCAACAGAGACACAAAATTCCAGCAGTACTGAACAAGTACATACTGAAGAGTTACATGCTGATGAGCAAACATATCCAGATCCAACAAGCAGAAAACCTGTTAATAAATGGATTAGAGATCATCCCTCTACGGATATGATTGACGATATTAATAAACGCCAAGTGACTAGATCCAAAGCTACTCATGGACTTGCTGAAGAAGCAACTGTCGTAGAAGTAGAATCATCGTTCTCTTGTTTTGTTTCAAAAATTGAACCTAAAACCATAGAAGAATCTTTAAAGCATTCTGAATGGATAAAGGCAATGCAAGAAGAACTGGATCAATTTGAAAGGAACAAAGTCTGGAAACTTGTACCACTTGCTGAAGGCAAGAAAGCTATTGGTACAAAGTGGGTGTTCAGAAACAAGCTGAGTGAGTCTGGTGAAGTAACAAGAAATAAAGCACGTTTAGTTGCTCAAGGTTACTGTCAGACTGAAGGATTGGACTATGATGAGTCTTATGCACCAGTTGCAAGATTGGATGCAATTAGGCTTTTCTTGGCCTTTGCTGCTCACAATGACTTCATTGTCTATCAAATGGATGTTAAAAGTGCATTCTTGAATGGTGAACTTCTACCTAGAACAACCCCCTGGATTTGAACTTCCCTCAGAAATCAAGATGGTATACAAGCTTCAGAAAGCTGTATATGGTCTAAAGCAAGCACCAAGAGCATGGTATGATACCTTGGCTAAGTTCTTGCTGGAAAATGGTTTCAAGAAAGGTGAAGTTGACAAAACCTTATTTACCATGAACCATGATGATAAATTACTCTTAGTTCAAATTTATGTGGATGACATAATTTTGGGATCTAAGGACAAACAACTTTGTGATGATTTTGCCAAACTCATGACAAACAAGTTTGAAATGAGTATGATGGGTAAATTGAATTATTTCCTAAGATTGCAAGTCAAGCAACTCAAAGATGGAATATTCATAAATCAAGCAAAGTATGCGAAAGAAATGCTCATAAAGTTTAGGATCAAAGAGGAAGAGAAACCTGAAAAGATCCCTATGAGTGTTGGTACCAAATTGAGCTATACTAAAGAGGATAAAAGTGTTGAAGAACACAAGTATAGGAAGCTCATTGGTTCCTTGTTGTATTTAACAGCAAGTAGACCTGACATTCAGTATGTTGTTTGTGTGTGTGCAAGATTCCAATCTGATCCAAGAGAATCACACTACAAAAAGGCAATCAAGATACTGAAATATGTCAAAGGTACAGTCAATGTTGGATATGGTATCCTAAAGACTCTGGACTAGAATTGGTTGGTTATCCTGATGCTGATCATGGAGGATCAACTCTTGATAGAAAAAGTACCTCTAGAACTTGTCAGTTTTTGGGTACTAGATTAATAGCATGGTTCAGCAAGAAACAAACCTGTGTTGCCAATTCATCCACTGAATCTGAATACATTGCAGCTAGTTGTTGCACAGCTCAAATACTATGGATTCAGCAATAATTAAGAGATTATGGTATTTCTGCAAAGAAAACACCAATCTTTTGTGATAATACAAGTGCTATTGCTATCACGCAAAATCCTAAGTTTCACTCTAGGACTAAGCACATTGATATTAGACATCATTTCATTAGAGATCATGTGGAAAAAGGAGATATTGAGGTTGTGAAAGTAGGCACCGATGATCAGCTTGCTGACATCTTTACCAAGCCCCTACCAGATAATAGGTTCGCAATGCTAAGGTATAAGCTTGGATTGATTGAACTACCTCAATAAATGATACATCTGGCAGAATGCTGAAACAGGTATTCAGCAAGCCAAAGTATTCTTGATTAAAAGCTCCGTCCACTGATTTCTTCTAAGAAATAATAAGTCACTACATGTTTGCTGAAACAGGCATTCAGCAAGTAATTCCTTCAAAACGGGTATTTGTTAGGAAACTTGATCACTTGCTGAGACAGGCACTCAGTAAGAGAAAAACCTTAAGGATTGCTGAAACAGACATTCAGACAATCAAAGATACTGAAACAGGTATTCAAGTATCAAGGGAATATTCTGAGACGGGAACTCAGAAAAAGAGCAAAACTCATATCTCAGATTTTACCAAAGGATATCTCAAGTACAAAAGTATTTACTGATACGGGAACTCAGAAATATCTTTTAAACTTAAGAAAATACGAGATATCTAAGTAAGGGGGAACTTTCAGCAAGTATCTAGGCTATTTATGCAAACTCGCTGAAAAGATTCTTGTCTATTTCAGCAAGCAATCTAATCCCTTAAAACTCGGTAAAATCAATTTGTGACGTTAATCGGGCACAGATAAACTCGTAATAATCATGACATGAAATTCAATCGTGGCCATTGATTAAAAGGAGTTACTAATCTAACGATTAACAAAACAAAGAGAGAGAGTGCTCTGACGGTTTTAGTTAGTGGGCCACTACGCATTCAATGCAAAGGCTCCACTAACGCCTGTGTTTCTCTGTTTTACCCTTGCTGAGAGCTCAAATCGATTGAGTTTCTCACACATCAGAGACACCATATAAAGAAGGAGTTAGAGAAATGACAAAATTCTTTAACTCACATTTCCTTTCTCTGCAAATTTTAGCCTGAATCTATTGTACCTCCGGTCAAAAAGCAAACTATCTCTTTCCGTACACAGTTTTCTTCTATATAAAAGAAATGGCACCAAAGAGACAGTCTTCTAAGTCCTCAAAGTCATCTAAGGTTGACAGTGCTGAGACACGCACTGCTCCGGTGACTACTCCGGCAACAAACACAACGAAAGTTGTGTTGAAAAACGATAGGATATCGGAAAAACCTATGCCTCCGTCATATCTTGACACTGCAAAGTGTGAGATGTTGATGCAATGGGGTGGATTTGCAAAGGAGAAGTACATTAGGTACTTCTATGAACAAGAACTCGATGACGAGAATGAAGAGGCGCTTGAGTTTATCAAGCAGCAAGGCCTCATGAACTTTATATCTGCTCGCACTAAGCAAGTGAGCATGATAGACACAATGGAATTCTACAACAATGCAGAAATCCAGTCCCTTACTGATAGTAAAGGAGTCACTGAAAAAGTGATCTTTACTACAGTTCAGAACACGCAAATCGTCCTGAAATGGACTGATTTAGCGGAAATATTTCAGATTCCAACCACTGGAACTGAAGATGACGTCACTGCCACTGACGAAGAAATTGAAGCTTTCTACAGTGACGTCAGAAATGAGAAAATGAAGAAAGGCGAGATTGCTCCCGTGACTTGGACAAAGCACGTTAAGAGAAAGCATCTCTTCCATTCACTTGGTCTAGTAGCTCTGCTACTAATAAAAGTCCAGGACTCCCAAGTTGGAGGAATTGACCAAGTAGGCCTGAGAAGATGGCTGCTGCTGATGCATATCCATGAAAATAAAACAGAATTTAACTGGGCTAAGTACATTTTCAACAGGCTTGTTGATTGTGTTACTAAGTTCAAGGTAAAGGTAGAAGACAACAAGGTCTCACCTTCCTTTCCAGTTATGTATGGAATAAGATATGCTATATCCTTGAACATTTCAGGATTCAGCTGAGAAACCCATTGCCAATCAAGAAATCTGTATGCAATGTGGGAAGATCCTTCTACAAGCAGAATGTACCTAAGACTGCTGGCAAGAAGCTAGAAAAGCAAAGAAGACAACAGCTGCAAATGTTGTCAGCACAAGCCAGCAAGAAAGGTATACAACAGCTGCAGATGTCACCACTCAGCAACTTAGAGATGAAATTGTTGTAGATGGTGGTGACAAAAATGAAACTGCTGTAGTTGATCAACAAGGTACGTGTACAACAGCCGTTGCTGAAAATGCAACTACTGACGTCTCTGGGAAACTGGAGAAATCTAACAAGAAAAAGAGGAAAGCTGATGATGACACTCAGACTGCATCGTCATCAGCAAACCCCGTACCAAAGAGGAAAAAGACAGGCAACACAAGGAAGAAAACACTGGCTCGCAAGTCAGTCCCTGTTGTCCATGACCTCTCAGACAATTCCCAGACAATTGCTGAAACGCAATTGCCAGTACATGTTGACAAGGTGGTTACTGAAGCCTATGTCATCAACATTGAAGTGTTTGCGGAAGCCTTCAATGATCGACTCAACGTTGATCCTTCTACTGAAAACAGACCACAAGGTAGTGGAAATGAAATTCCTGCCCAAGTCCCAGATATCTACATTGTAGATAATCCAGATGATCAAACTCTGGAACCAGCAAGTGATATTGCTGCTGATCTGCAAAATGCGGCACTTGCTGATGCTGCTGAAAAGATGGTTGCTGAACAAGCAACTCATCAAGTTGCTGAAACCCCGGTTGCTGAAGAACCAGTTGCTGAGACAGCAATGGTTCAAGTTCCAGAAGTTGCTGAAACACAAGAAGCACTATTCAACGACGCATCTCGTGATGCTGAGAATACTGACCCAAGTTCACCAAAGACATCAATTGACAAAGTGGAAGCTATAAGCCAACAAATGGAGTTGGAGATTGAAGAATCATCCAACAAATCCATTGATGTCTTCATGACAAGCAGTGAGCTTAAAGGTCAAGATGCTTCTGCTCAACTTGTCATTTCAGAGACAAGGGAGATTGCTGAAACCGCGCAGCTTTCTCAAACAGAGCAAGACAAGAAGTCTGCTGAAGAAACAGTCCCAGAAAATGAAGAAGCTGTTAATGCTGAAAGGACTGAGCCACAACCTGTCCTTCTTCAGCAGGTAGTTAATTCAACCATCAGTAAACCTTCAAATTCTGAAACTTATTCTTTTGCTAATATTATATTATCTCTACAGACTTCTCAAGATGCAAGTCAGATGGTTGCTGAAGCCTCTGCACCAGAATCAACACTCCCTGCTCAGCAGGTAGTTAATGTTTTTGGTAATAAAACTAAGTTTGACAGCTTAGTACTTGTATAAAACCAAGGACAAGAAAGACGATGATGATGACAACCAAGGTCCAAGTCCGGATGCTGGTGGCTTAAAGTTGACAGTTGCTGAAAATGTTCAACCAGAAAATCAACAAGCTGAACAACCACAACCTCAGCATGAATCTCAACCTGCTCCTGCTGCTGAAAATCAAGCACCTGTACAAGGTGCTGATACTGAAGAAGAATATGCCAGAAAAAGGGTTGCCTTGAAGAATGGCAAGAGCCCAATTTCTGATGCCAAGGTCACTGATGCAAACCTTGATGATGATGATGAATTGGATGAAGATTACCAACGCGCTCTACAAAATAGTCTATTGATCCATGCAAGGCATACACAAGATCTAGAAATTGGTCAATCTTCAGGAGTAAGACCAAAGGAAGTCCCATCCCTTCCATTTACTACTGGCGAAACTCCAGTAATTGAATCTCAAACTCAATTAAAACTAACTACTGGTGAAACTCCAGTTGTTGAGTCGGAAGTGTTGCCATCAGCAACCACTCAACCAAAAGGAAATGAAGCTGCTAACTTAGGTTCCAAGGTTGCTGACCTTGATGAATCTGAGGATGACGATGACTTATCAGCAAATGAGGATGAACAATCCAAAAGAGATCCCAAAGTGGTTCAAATTCCTCCTCATGATTACATAAATTATCTAGACGATGATCTGAGAGGAGAATTGCTGATGAAGGATGATCAGTTTGCTTCCGAACTGAAAGTTCATTCCTTGACTCCAAACCTAGTGTCGTTCCCAAGAGTTGAGGAGTTTACTCCTAGAATTTTGGCACTAAAGAAAGTCCATGAAGCCTGCAAAGCAGAAGATGAGGCATTGCTTGCTGAGAGCCCGCTTGATTTTGGAAAAATTTTGGCTACAGTGCTGAGACGCACTACTACTCTGACAATAGCTCAAAAAGACATCAGTCTTTATCACAGAAGCTATGAAGAAGATGTAAGTCAAGCACTCAAGCTCGCAAAGACCGCTCTAGTGAAGGCTCAGACTTTCATGGATGATAAGGCCGCAACAGAAAAATGACATGAAGAGAACATGGTGAGTATTCAAAAGGAGTTGTCAGAAATGACTTCTGATCAGCAACAAATCATCATGAAGTATAACAGCTTAAGCACTCTTGCTGAAAATTGCAATGAGTTCTATTCTCTGCACATCACTCCGATGTTGCAATCCATGTCTAAGGGGGAAAAGAAAAATACCAGAAAGAGAAACCAAACCCCTCCTACTGTTGATGAGCCACTGCCCTTAGAACCTCTTGCTGAAAGAGAGCAAAGTTCAAAAAGAGGAACGTTTGTTGAAGACTTAGAATAGGTGTTAGATAGGTTGGTTTTAAAGCTTATGATGTATCTTGTTTTCTGAAAAGAAATACAAATTATTGAAGCATTTGCTGATGATGTACTTTGTTTTTACAAACAAACTATTGAAGCATTTAGAACCGCTCAGAATATTGAAGATTTTGAAGATCTGAAGACTTGAAGATTTCGAAGATCTGAAGACCGGTATCTACAAAGGCACATGTTGCTCAGAAAGTGGAAATTTCAGCAACATCTTGCATAAGTGAAAATCTGAACGACAGAGTAGGTTGTGCTTGCTGAAATTGAGACTGACCACTTGCTGATGGAACATATGTGACCTCTTGCTGAAAGTACTTATATTTGCGCTCCAATGTTACTGTTTGAATTCTATTCAAATAAGCATTAAATGCAAAGCATGCACGCGAAGGACATGAAGACTAGAAGACAAACAAGGACGTTGCTGAAAGTACAAAAGCAAGATAGTGACATCTTAAGGAACAAAAGCCTTAGGATTTGATATTCAAACGGCTCCTTATTTTCACTATAAATAGAGGTCATCCGGCAAAGAGTTGAAGTGTGTCAACAACGTGATCATACTCTCACTTGTGCTTAAACTCACATACCCTTCAATACTCCTACTGCCATTGATCCGTTCCAAAACTTAGAGCTTGAAAAAGCTACTTGTAAAGAAGTACAATTTACACTACTAAGAAATTAGTTAAGTGTTCTTTCTTTATTTTGAACAAGAACAAGTCTTGACACCAGAAACAATCAAACTTGTTTACTGCAAAGTATTCAAAGTTGTGTTTTTTAGATTACTTGTTGTAACTGAATAAAAGTTATCTCATCCCGAACCTCTCTAACTGAAAATACACCCTTTCAGGCGTGATATTCAGGGGGAACTTAATCGAGCATAGTTTTGCTGATTAAAAGTACCAAGTTTGGTGGAGAACAAGGTTACGTTCTCTAGATTAGGTTGGAGACGAAGCAAGTGTGCTTTGGTTTTTGTTTGAATCGCTCTAGATAGGAGTTGTAAGGAACCTCAATCTTATCATTAGTGGATTCAGTCCTAGAAAGGACAAAGTGGATTAGTTGAGAGATTACGCCACTCTCAAATACCACTATAAAAGTGTTTGTGTGATTTACTTACTGTATTTAGTTTTCAGCAAATCATATCTATCTGTACACTGTCACTCACATCACTTGCTGAAACCTTTATTTTCTGAAAAAGTACTTATTGTATCAAAGACTTCCGCTCTCTGATTTTAAGTATCAGCAAACCTAGTTACTGCAAAGTAATTTGCACTTGCTGAGAAAGTTAAGTATTAGCAAACTCATTACTGAAAAGTAATAAGCACTTGCTGAGAAAGTTTTAAACGACGAAAGTTTGAAAAGAATATTCACCCCCCCTCTAGTCTTTTCTTGTTGTTTAAAGGGACCAACAGTTTTGGCCTACTCAGAATAACAATCCCTGCAATGCTATTAAAATTTTACAGGCAGAGCCCCCTACAATACTGATTGCAACCTTAGGAAGCCTCTGCCAGATGCTTGACAGGTAAACTCTCAAGTTGGATGCTATGCGGGTGCTAGTTATTGATGAGGTAATAGAATACACCATCCTGTTAATCGTTTTCCTCTGGAAAAGCATATTACTAACATGTAGCTATCACTATGAAAGAAAATAGAATTCCTCAGTACAAGTTATTTTTCTTATAGCGATTAATAGATGTCACTAAGAATATCTTGTTGGTTTTCTGTACTTGGAGTTTGATGATCACATGGAATATCGTTTGCTTTAACTGTTCAAGTTTGAGAAGGCTCGAAACTAGGAAGCAAAAGATTTCAAATTGTCATGTCTTAAGTACAAAAACAAAACAAATCTGATCTTACTTACCAACAAAGATGTGCTCTGTTCTTTCTGACGTTGAATCTGCTTCTATGAGAAGGTAGAGATGGGGTCTCGGCGAAAGAAATAGTGAGGGGCTATCCGACGTCTTAACCGGGCTTCTGGAGCTCAGTGGATTCTTTAAGCAGTAGCTTTTACTTACCAGCAAAGATGTGCTCTGTTCTTTCTCACGTGTTTGTCAAGAGGTAGAGTTTTGCTGCTTATCTATTTTCCTGGCGCAAGGAGTCTGATATTTACAATAATCTTACTGTCTCGAAAATAATTTGCTTTCTACTAATTTTAAAAGTTCTTTCTCACGTGTTTGTCAAGAGGTAGAGTTTTGGTGTTTATCTATTTTCCTGGCGCAAGGAGTCTGATATTTACTCTAATCTTAATGTCTCGAAAATAATTTGCCTTTTTACTAATTTTAAAAATTATATTATGAAATTAATTCATTAATTTTATAATATAACTTTTAAAATTATGGAGACCAAATACTAATAGAAAATTTAGAAAGACCAACAAAGCTTGTTAATCTCTCTCTCTACGTCAGAAAAAGAAAAACACCGCAGACAGGCAGAAAAAGAAAAACACCGCAGACAGGCAGAAAAAGAAAAACACGACAGAAAAAGAAAAACAGAGAAACAGAGCAACTCTCATGTTGTATTCAAATTTGCGGTGTGAAGAGGATTCTCATCTCAGTTCTTATCTTCTATATTCCTATTGAGGTTAAAGAAACAAACTTTATTGGTTCAACTTAATCTGTGTGAACGTCTGTTTTGTTTTCACCTGTATAGCGTGTACTGGATGTTGGAATATAATTTACTTTTGTTGTTGATCTGTTCGTTTATGTCTATATATTTGTTATGTACCAACTACCAAGAGGTCCAATATGTGTGCTTGATGGAGCTCTAATCTGTAGCAAAACATGCGAAACTTTCATTGTTGTATAAATTCAGATTTGGAATAAGATATGTTATATTAGTGTTGTACCATACATATATCTGGTTTTTTTTTCTGATCTTCAGCAAGCATTCCCAAGAATTAACTAGAAAAAATACTAAAGAAGATTTGGAATATCTTTTTTGTTTCTTAACAGCAGAGGGTTACACCTATATCCTCAAGTCTACTGTTGAAGGCATTAGACTCTTCCCTTGTAACCTCGAGATCACCAGACGATGCGCAGTTTCACTTGCTTGCTCGAGTAACTGTCCGAGACCAGCACGTTCAGCAGTTGTTCCCTCTGTTATAGAGTAAATGAACATAAAGCCCTGAAAAGAAAAACCAGATCTAACTTTGTCGGATGCTTGAGCCTTGTAGAGATTGATCTCATCTTTGCCAAATTGTTTTAGTGTCATATACGAATATACATACGATCCAATAGTTGACTGCATAACCTTTCTTAATTTGTATATGATGTTGGAGGGCCTGCTGTATGTAGTTTATTTATTCATTAGTATGGTGTTGATCATCGGTCACTAGCTACTGTTCGCTAATTTGTTTGCTGACTAATTTGCTTGCTCAATTTGATTTTTTTCTATATTTTGATCATTATTCATCAGTCACAGTGGTGTACATTGGTGCTGTTGTTGTTCTAGTTTTTGATATTTTTCTTACCTGAAGTGAATAACTCAATGTTACTTTATTTTCTTCTCACACATTAATGGTTATAATAACACAGAAAATGTCCACCGGGCGTAGTTGGATGTTGATGAGCAGAGGAAAGCGGAACAGTGCTGAATATGAACAGGGAGTTAAATACTTCTTGAACTTTGCTTATTCCAATGAGGAATTTGTTGACGATGGGAAAATAAGATGTCCATGCTTTGTGTGTAAAAATAGGTTTTGGAAGATTCGTTCTTCTGTTGAATTTGATCTAAAGAGACATGGGTTCGTAAGAGGATATAGTAAGTGGACAAATCATGGTGAAGGAGTACAGGTTCACTCAGATGGTGACGATTCTTCTGGATTTGTAAATGAAGAAGACACTGGGATGGCAGACATGGTAAGGGATGTGGCAGGCCCAAAATTTGATTGGGAAGCACAGTTCGGCATGGACCAACCACCCAATCGAGATGCTCAAGGTTTTTATGACCTACTAAAGGCTGCTGAGGAACCTGTATATGATGGTTGCAAAACGTACACAAAACTGTATGCAATGTGTGAGTTGTTCAACATAAAATCAGACTACAACATGCCAGAGGCATGTTATGATAGAGTGACAACAATGATGAAGAGATTAATGCCAAAAGATGATTTGTTGCCCAAGAACTTTTACAAGACTAAGAGGGAACTCGCTAAGCTCGGATTGGAGTATAAAAGGATTCACGCATGCAAAAACCATTGCATGCTATACTACAAAGATAATGAGCATATGCTAGAGTGTAGTGTTTGTCACCATCCACGGTACAAGCCAAGGAAGAAAAGAAGTCGCAAAAAGGTACCGTACAAAGTGTTGCATTATTTACCTATAACGCCTAGGCTCAAAAGGCTTTACATGTCACATCATACTGGCGAGCAAATGACATGGCACACTAAAAAGCCTGAAATTGGGGTTATGGGACATCCAGCACACAGCGTAGCATGGATGCATTTCAATGAAACTCACAAAACATTTGCAGACGAACCACGAAATGTACGAATTGGGTTGTGTACCGATGGATTTACACCGTTTAACAACTTGAGCTCTGGGTACTCGTGTTGGCCGGTTATAATAGCAGTGTACAATTTGCCATCAGGTATGTCCATGCAAGATCCTTACCTATTCTTAAGCCTTGTTATCCCTGGACCTGATGGGCCAGGAAAAAGCTTGGATGTGTACTTGAGGCCGCTTATTGACGAGTTGAAGATGTTGTGGATTGATGGGGTTATGACTTATGATGTGAGCAAGAAGAAAATTTCAAAATGAGAGTAGCACTTTTGTGGACAGTTAGTGATTTCCCAGCATATGGCATGTTGTCTGGATGGAGCACACATGGAACACGAGCATGCCCATATTGTATGGAACACACAAAGTCATTTTGGCTTAAAAAGGGAGGGAGCCAACCTGGTTCGGTTGTCATCGTCGATTTCTACCGAAACATCATCCTTTTAGGGGAGATAAAAAACATTTCAAAAAGGGTGAAGATGACTATGACACTGCCCCTCCACGTTTGTCTGGCGAAGAAGTCAAAACTCGAGTTGAACAGCTTCCAGATATCACGTTTGGAAAGAAAAGTGGGAAGCAGGAAATAGATGGATATGGGAAGAAGCATAATTGGCTAAAAAAGAGTATATTTTGGGAGCTTCCTTATTGGCACACAAATCTTATTCGTCATAATCTGGAGTTTATGCATACTGAAAAAAATGTGTTTGATAATGTCTTCTACACAATGTTGGATGATAAAAAAAGAACTAAAGACAACCCCAAAGCCCGCCAAGATATGAAGACTCTTTGTGACAGGCCCGGGCTAAATTTGGTTTATGATGAGAAGAAAAAACCATGGAAACCTAAATCACCTTATGCTTTGAGCAAGGAACAGGTAAAAAGAGTTTGTTCTTGGACTCAAGGGCTTAATTTCCCTGATGGCTATGTCTCAAACATAAGTAAACGCGTAAATGATAAGAATCAATTCAGTGGCTTAAAGAGTCATGATTTCCATGTGTTCATGCAAAGATTATTGCCAATAGGATTCTATGATCTTCTCCCGAAGCCAATATGGGTGGCATTGACAGACTTAAGTCATTTTTTCAGAGATATGTCTTCGCCAGTTATTCGACTTGAGGATATGAAGCAACTTCAAGCGAATATTGCTGAGATTTTGTGTAACCTTGAAAGGATATTTCCTCCAGGGTTCTTTGACTCCATGGAACACCTACTCATCCACTTACCATATGAAGCAGAGATTGGCGGACCAGTACAATACAGATGGATGTATCCTTTTGAGAGGTACCACTTGATTTACTATTTCATCTTCAACTTCTACATTGAAGATAAACTTATACTTTTTTACCCTAACTTGGTATTTATTGCAGGTTCTTGGGTCGTCTAAAGAGGAAAGTAACCAACCGTAACAAGGTGGAGGCTTTTATTGTTAATGCCTACTTGAATGAAGAAGTCTCGAGGTTTTGCTCTTTATACTTTCAGCCATCTGTCCAGACAAAGTTGAATCGTGTACCTCGTAATGAGGATGGAGGGCTAGTTGATTCCGAAGGGTCCATTTCAGTTTTCTCACAATCTGGCAGGAGTCTACGTTCTGGAACCAAGCCTACCCATCGCTGGTTATCTGAAGAAGAATGCGATAGTGCACATCGATATATACTAATGAATTATGCAGAAATAAATCATATTATTGAGTAAGTACTATCTTGTGCATTTTATTGTGACTTCCTTTTTATTCTTTTTTTCGTTATAGTTAATTAACTTATTCTCTTACTCTTGTGCGTAGGGAATTTTACAAAGACGTTATGAAGAAAAAGCCAAAAGTATCACACAATGAGTTGATCAAATTGCGTGACAAAGACTTTCCTAAATGGCTATGGGAATATGTAAGTACAATTTTTTTGATTTTTGTCTTTATTTGTTCTTTTTCTATGTTGGTCTAAACTAGTGGCTATGTTGATACAGGGTGTTGTGTGATGTGTTGGTCATATGGTAGAAGTTATAGGAAATAAGGTGTCAATTTTACTAATACATATAGTAGTTTTGGTTCCTGATTAGTTATTTATACACATCAGGTTGCTAATCTGTTATGTTCAATATGTCTTTTACTCGATTAAATTAGTTAGGCTAGAACCAGTCTTGAAAGCATGTTTATGACTTGTATAAAATCATTATATATATGTTTCTGCCATGGGTAAAAGTAATTGACTATCACCTTTGTATCTTACTAATTGTTATAAGAAATATGTATGTAATGTGATCAACCTGATCGAGTAGTATATACTAAAAGATTTAAAGGGTTAATTATTTTATTCTCAAACAATATGATAGAATGTTTCATTGTGGCCAGTAAATATGTCTTCTTCTATGCTTGTAGGTTAATAAGCCGGGGAATAAAGTTGATCAGAAACTAAAGTCCCTAGCAGCCCAACCATCACGGAGAGTAAAGGTTTACAATGGGTATTTTGTTAATGGTTTTAAGTTTCATACTACACAATATGCAGAAGACTGTGAAACATCAAATAATGGTGTTTGTGTGTTGGGGAGCTCAAATGAGGCTGATGTAATAGATTATTATGGTATGGTGGATGAGATCATGGAACTTGATTTCTTTGGAGACAAAGTGGTATTGTTTAAGTGTCGTTGTTATGATACTACTTCAAGAAATGGGATTAGACGACTGCATGAGTGTTTCGATCTTGTTGAGGTCAATATAGAATCACGTCTAATATCGAATGATCACTTTATATTAGCTGAACAGGCCTACCAGGTTTACTATACAAGATGCCCTCAGCAGGAAGTGCGTAGAGGAAAGGGAGATTGGATGGTAGCTTGTAAAACCAAGGCAAGGAGCCGAATCGTTGTACCATTACTAGGTGAAGATGTAGTTGTTGAAGAAAGGGATGGTGATCCTTACCATGATGGAGCTACATCGAGTCCCAATGAAATCCCAGGGGAAGATCTTTTTGATGTTCAAATAGAATTGAATAATAAAGGATATTTGAGGAAGTTGATCCTTCCGAGCTTATTGTCGAATGTGTGAATGAAAGCGACTTGGATGAAGAAGAAGAAGAAGAAGAAGAAGAATCTATAGATCTTACCTCCGAAGAAGAATATGAAGATACAGAGGGGGAGGAGGAATATGAGAATGAAAGTGGGGATGATTTTGATGATTGAATGGTTGTTATAACTTTTAAAGGTATTGATATACTATGTGTAACTTACTTTGTTTACATTTTTATTAGTAGACATAAATTTAACTACCGTTTCTGTTTATATTGTGTTCTATTTGTAGATTGGATGATCTTTGCGGTCTTTGATGAAGATTTGAGTCTGTCACATGTTATAGTCGGTGAAGGTGATAGCATTGGTTTGGTCCGGCAATTGAATGCACCGATCCTCCCTTGTCGTTTGCTGGTTCACTGGTTATGGAGTTACACTTACTGGCTCACAGTTTTTGTTCTGTTTGTTTTCGTTTTATTAGATGTAGTGGTAGTTCATGAGCACATGATTTATCTGAACATGTTGCAGTTGAGAATGACTCTATTTTAACTTTCCAAAAATACTGTATGACTTTGCTTAGTTTTGAATGAATATGCTTTAATTTGGTTTCTATACAGATTAAATTATCAACCAACTGTTTGTTGGAATTTTCGTTGTTCAGAAACATTTTCCAACATATTTTTCGATGCTGATATTTTGGTTGGTGAGAAACTTTCCAACTAATTTTATGTTGTTGGAATTTTCGTTGGGGAGAACCATCTCTAACGGACATTGTGTTGGTGTGCAAAGTTGTTACAAGTTCCAACAAAATAGTGACGGACTTTGAAAATTGTTGGAAATTGCAGCAACAAAATACCAACGAAATTGTAACGAGAAATAAAATTTGTTGGTGATTTGTTGGTAATTAGTCACTAATCACGTATGTATTTCTTTTAGTTAAAATTATGTTGGTGTTATGTTGGAAATTCGTTACAATTCCAACGAACTGATTTTTTTGTTGGAAAATTCACCGTTGGTGAAGGTTCTGTTTTTTGTAGTGAAGTATTGGCGGCAAATGATGAACCTAGAAAAATAATTCAGTAACAATTTTTCTAATTATTAGCATGAGTTAGAGATGCTTTAGTTGATGAATTATTTTACTATAGTCAACTCATGTGTAATTAAATAAGTTACTCAAGGTAAATAAAAGTGGGACATGAAATGGGACACAAGAAAGTGGTATGGAAAATCCGCGCCGACATAGATGCCTTACTTGCTCTCCAAGTCTGGCAGAAGACCAAGTCATGCTCGAGCTATAAATAGAAAGTTTGTTCCTAAAAGCGTGCTTGGTTTGTGGAGTTTGTTACAACTTGGTCAAGGCAGTTGTGACCGGTTCAAAACTAACTCTCCACATTATTAGGATGATCGACGGTTATAAGACAAGAAAAAGTTAATCTACTATTGTAGCCTTTTGGACCGCTTCTACGGTTGTTAGTTGATCTCCTATTTTTGCTCCTCGCCAAGCGTTTCTACTTGGTATCTCTAAGACTCCTACCTATATATATATATATATATATATATATATATATATATGTATATATATATATATATATATATATGTATATATATATATATATATATATATATATATATAGGTGGATAGCTCAGTGGACTTGACAAACATTGGAGACACGGCCACATACAATCTTGACATCCACGAACATCAATCAAGAAGTAGAAACACTTGCGCTCACAAACTTGAGATAGAGTTGAGTTTCCTCACATGTGATCATAAACACTCGTGTAGTTTATCTAAATGGTAAAAATTCATCCTCATTACACCAATCTCATTTGAGAGTGGTGTTACGATGAAGGTACTCTTTACGAGGTGGATTTCAAAAGGTAGTCCCTTGCGTGTAGTTTTAGTTGAGTTTGTGCATAGCACTGGTGTTTGTTTGGTGATAACACTTTTTGTAGACTTTCACTCTGCAACCTTTTGGCCCATGAAGACATTTTCAGGAATAATTGTTTATTGTTATGAATTTGATGAATGCCATAATTTCATTACTCTTTTTATACTCCATTTATGTACTTTACTTATTGTTATCATTATGTAAAGTGAGAGTTATAAACTCACTTAGTTATAAAGAGATCCCTATAAATAAGGTTTCAACTTGTACCTTGAGATAGACTTATAATACAATGACATTCTCCCCTCTCTTCTAATTCTTCTAACTCTTACAAGTCTTTATCTTATCTTATGAAACGTTATCAGCACGACTCTAACCTCTGAGTTTTTCTTTCATTCCGTCTAAAAATTTCTTATTCCGTCCTTCTATCAAAAGTTGACACAAATCAACGTATATACCATCACCATAGTCGTATGTATATACCCTCACCATACAAGCAATTAAAGACAAATAACAAGCGACCTTGATGATGAAGAACTCATGTATTCAAATCCAAGACTCAAAGACCGATCGAGATTCGAGATGATAAATAATGATCATCTATGGGGTGACGATCGTTCGATGACTCGTGGGCGAATATGAGAATCTGTTAAAGATAAGTCTTATTTATTTATTTACAGTAATTTGTTTTTAACACTATGAATTCGAAGCTTAGATTTTGAGTTGGTTATTCACTCGTTTATCTATTTCGATGATTGATTGTAGAATTGTTTTTAAGTTGATGGTATATGTTTTGGTCTGTGATGCCTGGTGTGGTCGCTCGCATAGAAGGATCTCATATTAAGAATTACTGCGTGATGCAAGTCACTAATTCCAGCAACCACGGTAATATCATATCAGTCAGTTAGATGATCTGAAACCACGGTAATATCATATACTCTGCTCCTCTGGATGGTTTTACGTTTTGTTCTCCAGTTACTGATTTTAGGGAAATAAGATTCTACTAGAAACTAAAGCATGTTTCTTTCTCGAGTATGAATCAAGGTTGAAACTAATACTAGAATGGATATATAATTAGTACTGTATATTGCCACTATCTAGCTAGTTTAATTTGATAAAGAATCTAAGAACATGTCTCAACTTCCAGGAAAATATGAAATGCAGTCCTACTTATTGCTAAGATTATATATTATTATAATATCAAATCAGAGGATGCAATTTCTGGAAAATTTGGCATTTTTATGCAGTAGTAGTACTATGTTTATTTTGCCTTTGGAGAATTCAAATGTATATGCATGGACTAGGTTCCGGTTTTTCGGTTAATGTTCGATAAAAATTTTAAGGTTGTTGTTTTGCCTAGTATTTGTATAATTTGGGCTGTTAATTAGAATTTATTGATTGATAATTCCACTTTGTCATGTGTGATTGTGGAGAAGAAAACTGTTCAAGTTTCATGATCATTATAATTTTCATCCTCGTCTTGAACTTGATGCTTGGAAATTAATTTCTTCCAAACATAAATCCAGTATATGATTGTAAACATGTTAGAGAGAATTGCCACATCTAGATAATTCACCATGGGGTAAAAGGAGATGTCTTCTATCTTCTATTTGCATTGCATGAAAAATAAAGATCTGCTGCCATCAAAATATGGTTTGTGAATCTTGGCTGATTCCCCGACATATAATGCTTTATATGAGTGTTGTTCTTTAACAACTTACTAAACTACGTACTTGACTTCTTTGGAACATATTGCTACCAATACTATGAGTTGTCCACAGAGATGTTCTTGGTACTTGACTACTTCTGCTCTGAAATTGTTTTTGTGATGTGGCTATATGTGATATATCATTGTAGAGCGTTTAGATTGGTCTGAAGGACTTAAGGTCTAGGGACTTATGCCTTAATGCATGTGTATCTATATTATATGATATGTTTGAGTGGATCAATATTTTGATGTTATGCTTACACTAGACCAAGTGTTTTTTTTTTAATCAACTTTAATTGAGATATCAAGTAAATTCATGGTGGCTTGATGTACAACATGGCACTTTGTATATGTATGGTACAATGTTATATTTTGATAATGTAAGTTACACCATGTAGAAATCCATGATATCTAACTGTTAATAAGATACAGAGGTACACTATTGGCATCTTATAAATTTGATTCATTCTTGGAATAAGACATCAAAGAAATATAGCACCTGAAGTTGCTATGACATATGGATGCGAAAAAGATATCATATGGATAAAAAAAAAAATCATGTGTCTCCAATCCTTGAAGTGATTGGATATATAATCCATAAAGGGGTGTGCAAGAAATACAATTGATACTTTAGAAATGAGACATCAAATAAATATAGCACCTGGAGTTGCTATATATGCATATGTACGTCACAAAAGATTTGTATCTCTGAGCTAATAGCCCAACTTATGCCAAGTTGATTCAATTAATCATATTCTCAAAGTGGTTGAAAATATCTTATGGTTGTGGCTTGTGATCATTGAAAAGGGCCAAGAACACCAACCATGATTGATTAGTCGGCTAATATGTACCTCATGTACATCTATGATTTTTTTTTTGAAAATCAATGTATCTGAATTGCCACTTAGAGTTCATGCCAGTAGTCATGTCTATCACATCTCCAAAGTAATATATTATAAATGCATGAGCTATGATATCATGCAAAGCATGGATAAATCTCGCCAACCTGAAGTTGTTATCGATATGAGATGTGAGAACATATTGTTTGGTGCTTCATGACAATACTCGTAAGCCTCTGGAAGTTAAGTATCTTATTATCAAGAGGGCAAATAATATACTTGATTGCATCGCACTCAATGAGATAAAGCTAAAGCTATCTCCATTGCCTCATGGAATGTGAATATTTTGAGCTATATCTTTTCCTTCATGGAATGTGAATATTTTAAGCTATGTTTATTCCCTCAAGTGAATGTGAATATTTTAAACTATATCATGTATCCATTCCCTGAAGTAAATGTGTGGAACTATCCACATTCCCTGAAGTGAATGTGTGAAACTTGTAAGAAAATATGGTCAGAGTTACCCCTAGGGTACGCAGCGGAATTTCAAAAATTTTCTTAACATGCAGGTTAATTGATTATGTATATGCCGTATATATTTAAACACGTCAATTAGAAGACTAACCTTACTTTCAAAGCAAGCACAGCTTCCAAGTCTTCGTAATAATCCGGTGTATCTTCTCCTTCGTCGAAGTCGAAGATATCTGCAATACTTTGATTATTTGCAAGACAATAAAAGTTAGTTTCCAGCTCCTAGAACCTCAACCTTGGTATCCACGGATGAACAGCCTATCGGAAAGAATGCTAGGATATTCCTTATGTGACCAAGAAGACGGGGCGGCGATTCCTCCGACAGAGGTGGCGCGCGCGTAGGCTTATAGAGGAGGGGAGAGTTTTTATTTTCTCTAAGAAAACTGAGTAGAATGACTGTGAAAGTCTATGTCAAAAACTCTCTAATAGTCTACTATATATAGTAGTCAATAGAAGCCTAAAGCATAAGCAATTAGACTTCGTAAAGAAATAAGAATCTAATTCTTATCGCACTAGAAAACCAATATCAAGTCTAGATTCATTCTCAATCAAATTAAAACTCAATCATGAAAATCTAACTTATCTCTTGGACTTCTAATAGAGGAAGGAGTCGAACTCCTTCCCCTATCTAGCTAACGCGAGCGCGCGCCCAGTCCTACGGAAAATAGGTGGGTCCCAATTTTGGGACCCACTTATAGTTCTCAGGCAATCCAAACTCCAAGTAGATTTTGCCCAAGTGCATATGTTAATTCTAAATTAACATATGCTTTCAAATCAAACCTCTATTATATTTCCAAAATATAATCTTTAATTGTATTTACATAAAATACAATTAATTAGCCAATTCAATTAATAATTCCAAATCATTAATTAAGCCACCAAATATTATAATTAATTCCAAATCAATTATAATCCATCAATCACAATTAATTCCAAATTAATTGCGATTCCATCTTCAAGGATATTCTGGTAGGCTGAATTACCACATAGTGTGACCCATAGGACCTCATCGTATTAAGCAAGTCCTAGACTAGGCAACATGGAATTCCTAGACGGTTCCATTTGCAATATTAATACATGAGGACGTTTGAGAGGTTTCTCAAAGCTAACCCTTTCGTTGTGAAGCCTGTTGCGCTCAACGCGGCGATGGTAACGTCCCTTCATCTGACTTGCTCGAATGTATCTAGGATCGATGAAGTGTCTATCCCAATAATACATCCACGGGCGTCTTCAGTGAGTTGCATGGTGAATCCAATATCCATTATGACCATCATAATAATATTGATACGCTGGCCAGCGGTTTTACCAATCACAACTATGAACGACTATGAGCAGTGCTCTCCTGTGCTACACGTGAGAGATGAATCCTTCACAGAATCACTTATCACCCCCATTTGTATGTAGCCATAATCCTGGATCGTGTCTTAGGTCAACTGCTTATTCAGAGCTGACATCGACGGGTCCACCAAGGATATGGGGCAACAAATGTGATGATAAAGTCCTGTAAGTCCAAAGGACGACTGGCATCACTTCGACAACTTACCGGTTCCCATAGACACTTCGGTGTAGAGTATACATCGATGGGAGTGTCCGGTGGGTACTTCCATTGTTCGATAATCATTCTTCGAACAACTATGCGCAATTATGGGAACGTTTCTCGATTGTCCAACAATCCGTCCCGTGGCCGTGGGATCGGCTCACACTTGCTCCAACAAGTATAACCTCCACGCATACTAGTCTCATCTGGTTCATTCAGACCCCTACATCCGAGATGAACCTCGACTAGGGAGAGTTTGGGATAGATGATAACTCACATAGCTCCCACTATCTGTGTGATCGGTCATCTATCCGAGGGGACATGTTTAATATCAATACAGACAGAAATAGAGATATGACATGCTGCATGCCTGGTGTAATATAAATATGAAAGCGATACTCAATAGTAAAATGACAAACATATATCATATTACGTTGACCTATGTAATAGTATAAATATGCCCTCTATAAGGGCTCCATGCCCTTAATAAGGACTGTCTCTAGGACATATACACTATAAATCTCCCACTTGGACTAGACCCAGTCACCTTTATGCCTAATACCCAGATTAGCATAATGTCTTAAGTGGACTTCCACTGATAAGACCTTGGTGAAAGGATCTGCCACGTTGTCCGTGGTAGAGACACGTCCTATACTAACTTCTCCTCTATCAATAATCTCACGTATAACGTGATACTTTGTAAGTACATGTTTGTTCTTGTTTGTAGATCTAGACTCCTTAGCTTGAGCGACGACGCCCGTATTGTCCCAATAAATCGTTATTGGACTAGGAGCAGGAACAACCCTCAATTCCTTCAAGAACACTGAAATCCAGACAGCTTCTTTCGAAGCTTCTGATCCAGCAATGTACTCGGCTTCTGTGGATGAGTCAGCAATCGTGGCTTGCTTAGAACTCTTCCAACAGATAGCTCCTCCGTTCAATTTGAATATGTATCCTGTCTGTGACTCAAAGTCATCAGGATCTGATTCAAATTCAGCGTCAACATAACCAGACATCTTTAATTCTGGTTCTCCACCAAACACCAAGAACATTTCCTTAGTCCGTTGAAGGTACTTAAGAATGTTCTTTACAGCAGTCCAGTGAGGTACTCCTGGATTCTGTTGGTGTCGACAAGTGACACTAAGCGCATATGCCACATCGGGCCTTGTGCAATTCATTGCATACATTATAGACCCTACTGCCGAAGCATAGGGCACACGACTCATTGCATTTCTTTCTTCATTAGTTCTAGGACTATCCTTAACTGATAAGACAATCCCATGCCTAGCTGGGAGAAAGCCTCTCTTTGAGTCGTCCATCTTATAACGCTTCAGTGTTTTGTCGATGTAGGTGGACTGTGTCAATGCTAACATCCTCTTGGATCTATCTCTATAGATCTTGATCCCTAGGATGTAGTTCGCTTCACTCAAGTCCTTCATCGAGAAGGTACTTGATAACCAAACTTTAGTCTCTTCTAGCATAGAGACATTGTTTTCCATGATCAAAATGTCATCAACACAGATGATCATGAAAACGACTCCCTTGTCGCTGTGCCTAGTGTAGACACAGGGATCTTCCTTGCTTCTGATGAAGTCAAACGATTTGACAGCTTCATCAAAGCGGATATTCCAGCTCCTAGACGCTTGCTTTAGCCTATAGATGGATCTTTGTAATTTGCATACAACAGTCGGCCTGTTTTACTAATAAAACTTTCCGGCTGTACCATATAGACCTCTTCCTCAAGGTTGCCATTGAGGAAGGCAGTCTTTACATCCATCTGCCAGATATCATAATCATAGTAGGCAGCTATCGCAAGTAGAATTCGAATGGACTTCAATTTTGCTACCGGTGAAAAGGTTTCATCGTAATCGATGCCATACCTTTGGGTGTAGCCTTTCCCCACAAGTCTAGCCTTGTGCGTTTACCTTGCCATCGGCATCTGTCTTTCGTTTAAAGACCCATTTGCACCCAATAGGTCTAACCCCTTGGGGCAAGTCTACCAAGTTCTAAACTTGGTTCAGGTACATGGAGTCCATTTCCAATTCCATGGCCTCTTGCCATTTGTCTGAGTCAATATCAATTATTGCCTCTTTGTAGGTCTCGGGATCTTCCCGATCTGATAAGTCGACATCAAGTTCACACTACAAGGAGGACCGGCTTTAGCGACGGAACAATCCGTCGCTAAAGAAACCCGATCGGTCGCTAATATTCGCTAGCGATCGATCGGTGTTTTTAGCGACGGATAAATTCGTCGTCGCTAGCGAATTAGCGACCGATGACTTTTCCGTCGTGAATTTGCGACGGATTAGCGACGGAAAATGAGGTTGACTTTTAGCAACCAATGAATTATCCGTCGCAAAAGTCACCGGACTTTTAGCGACGGATGAGCGTCATCGGTTGCTAAATATTAGCAACGGATGACACTTATCCGTCGCTAAAAGTCACCGGACTTTTAGCGACGGATAAGCTTATCCGTCGCTGAATATAGCGACGGATAAGCCAATCGGTTGCTAAGCTTTTTTTTTTTTTTAATTTTTTAGATATAATAATGAGACCCAAAATCAAATGCAACCTGTTTAATTAAGCAACATGTTACAGAAATTCTATAGACCAAATAAACCAAAAAATAATCCAAAAAAAATCATAATAAATGTACCAAAACCCTCCATACATATAATAATTATCATACGTACACAATACTAATCCAAAATAATATCATAGTGTACACAGTATTCATGTAGAAAATAGTAAATAAAGTCGAAAAGGATAGGGGTATCATGGAAAGGGAGGTGGATCCATCCCCAGCTTCGCATACAACTCAGCAAACATAGTACCATATTGTCCCTTCTGCGCAGCCTGCTCCGCAGCTAGCCTCTTCACCTCCTCATCCCTCTCCTGCAACTGAAGTAAGAGGGCCTGCTCTCGAGCGGAAGCTGCTGCTGAAGATGATGAAGATGTACTGGCACGGGAACGACGAGTCGGCCTCGAGTCCAATTCAGGGACGGCTGCTGCACTCCCCAGTCCCAAGCGACGGCCCTTCTCGTCTGGAGGATTCACCTCGAGGAAAATGTCATTCATTTCCTCAACAGTGAGATCCTGATCACGAGTCCTCTCCTCGTAGGCCGTCTAAAATTATAAATCAAGAGTATAAGGTGTTAGTTATGTTGTTAATTAATTAGTTATGAAATCATCAGTATTTAATAAACACATGTATTCTTGAACTTATCGCAATTGTTGTGGCCTCGTCACACAACCACTGTCCGTTCTTGGCCTTCTGAGATCTCGAGAACAAGGTGAATAGGAGACTCTGGTTATCCTTCAACTGAATGACACATGCATGAAAGCATCATATACTTAGTTTGAAAGTTCGAAATGCAAGTAAATAATAAGTATAATAATGATGAATTCACAAAGTTAATACATTTACCTTCTGCCTCACATGTGCGGTAGCGATTGACTCAGAGCCAAAACGGTGTGTCACCAGGGTACGTGTCCCATCATTCGGCTGCTTCTTCCTGTTCTTAGTGTTCTGGTCAGCCTGCGCCTGGACTCTCTCGTTAGCCCAATACACCTTCCACGCCTCCCAAATTTCATCTCCGGGTCAATCACCGGTACGTGGACGTTTTTTTATCCACAGTTTCTTCAGGTTATGAACCATGCACTTGTAAAGGGCACTACCGTGAGAGTTGAAGCTCCACCAGAGATCCATCAGCAATGCTTTCGGAAGGAAGAATTCTTTCTACACAATTACAAATAAACATCGAAACACATACGTTGGTGAATACTTAAAAACATTCAAGTATAACAAGGGGAGCTAACATGTATCAAATATATAACAAGGGAAAACAACATCTATTCAGGTATATCGGTGACTAACATATCACCCAAGTTCAGTGGCTAACATACCACTCACATTGTCCTATATTTCACTAAAACAATGGTGACTAACATATCACCCAAGTACAGTGGCTAACATACCACTCACACAAAGTGGCTAACATACCACTCACAACACAAACAATTAGGTAATTAATGTACGATTATTAACTCACCCTCAGATCCTCGAAGAGCTCTCCCTTAATTTGGTTCGGGATGCAATGCCACTGGCTCCCACCCTCTTGCGGTGGGACCATTCTGTTCCGTATTATCGCACTGAGTACTTTAGCAGCGTGCTCCCCATACAACCTGTGAAGAACAGGTAAGTCAATAGTGACAAGGTTAGTTCTGTATATATATATTAAAAGTTCGTAAATCAGTTAATGCCTAAGACTTACTTCTCTCCATTGGGGTAAAGGACAGGGCGACCATTCCACATAAGACCATCTTCCGGCCTTTGAAAGGGACAACCGTCGTCTGGAACATGGGCCCACGGGTCGTGGAGGGAGGAATGAGGAGTCGATCCCCTGCTCGACCCAGGTGGAGTCCCTAAAACAGTAGGGGAGCCCTGCACGGTGTCCTCTCTGTCGGTATCATCCCTCTGGGACTGCGGGGTCAGGTAACGTGGCCTCCTGGGTCGTGGAATCTGCAATACAAAGATCCGTGTTAGTACATACACAATTGAATATAAAACATGTACAATCAGAGATATAGCAAGGAACGACACTAGACATTCGGGTGGTCACGCCAGTAGGACTCCCAAACATCATGAAGGGGACTCGGCATCCACTCTTTGGGCGGAACTACCAAAAGCCAGTTGGCTTTCCAAACCTCAAGTAAGGGAATCCTCAGTGTACGTTCTGACATATTTGAATGCTAAACCTGACCAATAGAAGTTTAGTACATTGCGGCGGCTAACGTATCTTTTCATCGAAGAGATAAAGTAATGAACATTTTTTTATTATATGCCTGATAGATAAGTCTAATCTAAGTCTAATCTAACTACCTAGTACTAATTCACGTACCCTCTATAATCTACTTTGGTTGTAAGTCAATGAAAACATCATCATGTAGCTGAATAACTTCTACTGTAGCCTGTACAGGTTTTCTAGCCTGACCATCGACATCTTCTTCTTGGTACGAGTTGTTAATTGAGTCGTCCTTCTCCACATACTCAACTTTGGATCGAGCATTTATAGGTACAGCAGCTAACCAATCGCCCTTATCCTTTTTCAAGGTAGGATACTGAAGAAATACAGCTTGAAGTGCTTGACTTGCCAAGATAAATGGTTCGTACACTTTGTACTTCTTCTTATAGTTTATCTCCACCATATCATACTCCTCAAGCCTCCTGGTGCCTACATCAGTGGGATCATACCAATCAACATCAAACAACATTGTTCTTTTCAAAGGTACTCCGGGATATTCAAGGCGAATAATACGCCTAAGCTTCCCATAGTAATCGTAGACATCATCACCTATGTCTTTCCCCAAGACACGAACCCCACCATTGACTGTAGCATCTGTCGATCCACACACACTACTGTTGAACCTAAGTCCATTTACAATGTAAGATGGGAAGGAGGAGTATCTTCTCCCAGGTCCACTTGCTAGTGCTCTTAAGTAAGGACATGTTATTTTGTTGGTCGGGTTCTGTACATGCTCTTTGAACCATGTTGGAAATTCGGAGACTAGGGCCTCCCTAAGCATGTCCTCAATTGTGTCATCCGCCACTATAGGATTTTGATCTACACAACGGGCGCTGAAGAAACTGCACATGATGCGTATATTTGGTTTAATACTACCATTTTCTCTAAAATAATATTTTAATTCAATCGTAAAACGTAAGAAGGCAACTAACCTAGTAAACTTGAGATGGAATGGGTTGAGCTCAGCACAATTCTGAAGGACATACGAATGTGCAACATTGTACTCTTTATCCGTCAGATATGCCACTTTTTCTTCACCATACGCCCTCCCCGAAACCTTAAAGATTGATAGAGAAACTTTATGGTCCTCTTGCACTTGAAATGTGTCGGCATTTCTAGCCGGCCTAGATGTCTTCGTAGGGACCCCAGTGTCAAAGAAATAGGAGCAAAAAGTTGCAGTCTCTGCTCGAATGTATGCATTGGCAATCGAACCCTCAGGCTGAGCTTTGTTCTTCACATAATGCTTCAGCTTGCCTAAGTATCTGTTATAATATGTCTGTCATAATTAGATATACTATACAATTATGTGTCATATATGTTTGTAAATATGATACTAAAATATTTACCTCTCAAAGGGATACATCCAACGATACTGAACAGGTCTGGCTAGCAACGCCTCATCTGGTAGGTGAATGGGCAAGTGTTCCATGGAATCAAAGAAGCTAGGTGGAAATATACGCTCGAGCTTGCACAGAATCACCGGTATGTTAGCCTTCATCGTCTTCAACACTTCAACCTCAACAACCCGTGTGCATAGATTCTTGAAGAACAAGCTCAACTCGGTCAAGGCACTCCATACCGATCTATCTAAGAGCTGGCGAAATGCAATCGGGATCAGCCTCTCCATGAACACATGACAATCGTGGCTCTTCATCCCATACATCTTTGTCTTACTCGTGTCCACACACCGAGCAAATTTAGAAGCATAATTGTCGGGGAACTTCAACAACTTCACCCAATCAAAAAGTTCCGCTCTAGCCTCTTTGGACAAAGTGTATTTAGCCTTCGGCCACTTGCCATCAGCATTCTTGTTTGACAGTCCGGGCCTCCTGCATAGAATATCCAACTCTTCCCTGGACCTAACCGTATCCTTTGTTTTGTTGGGAATTTCACAAATGGTGTTGAAGCAGTTCTCAAATACGTTCTTCTCAATATGCATGACATCCAAGATATGACGTATGCGAAGACTACTCCAATAAGGCAAATCCCATAGGATGCATCTCTTTTTCCATCCATACTCACTTTTGATATTCTCGTTATGCTGTTCCCACCCAACCTCAGTTACTTTCTTGTACCCCAAGCGTTCTATAATAGCAAATTGTTGTGCACTTGTTAGTTCTTTAGGGGCCTTCTTCAACACCACTTTGTTCTTAAGAAACTGAGTCTTGTTCTTTCTGAACGGGTGTTCATCGTCTAGAAACCTGCGATGACAATCAAACCAAGATTCCTTTCGACTCTTCGGCAGATAGTGTGAATCAACATCATCCAGACAATGTGGACATGCCTTGTATCCGGATGTTTTCCTTCCAGACAACATGGAGTACGCAGGGAAATCATTGATGGTCCAGAGTAGTGCTGCTCTCAAGGTAAAGTTCGCCTTTGTTGAGACATCGTATGCCGGGATACCATCCTCCCACAACTCTATAAGCTCCTTGATTAGTGGCTGCAAGAAGACATCTATCTTCTGTCCTGGATCATCCGGCCCTGGCACCAGCACGGTCAAGAACATGAATGGTTCTTTCAAACAGTCACCCGGAGGCAAGTTGTAAGGTGTAAGCATCACTGACCAGCACGAATACTTCCGTTCACTCCCAAACGGGTTGAAACCATCAGTACTAAGTCCCAATCTTACATTTCTAGACTGGGCTGCAAACTGTGGATATTTCACATCAAATTCTTTCCATGCCGGCGAGTCTGATGGGTGACCCATCTTACCCTCTTGGTCATCCGCGACTACTCTCTCCTTGTGCCAACGCATCTTATTTTCACATGCATCTGATGCATACAACCTCTTCAGACGAGGACCTATAGGAAAGTACCACATTTTCTTGTGGGAGAGATTCTTCTTCTGTCGTTTCATTGCAGCGCCCTCCTTGTAACGACTATACCGGTCCTTCCCACAATGTTTACATTTCAACAAACCTTCATCATCCCCCCAATAGATCATACACATACCCGGGCAGCAATCTATTTTCTCCATGGGCAATCTCATCGCCTTCATCTTCTTCTGCGCTTGGTAATAGTTTGTTGGAACTAGGCTTCCTTCAGGCATAGCATCCGTGATCAAACTCAACCAATCGTTGCAGCTGCTTTCTGAATTCCCACCACCCTCCTTGTTGCTCATAATTCGAGACAACATAGTCAATTCATTCATCTTGCACCCCGGGTAGAGTGGCATCTTTGACGCTTCCAACAAGTCAAAGAACTGTTGTGACTCAGCATTCGGAGGCTCCACATTAACAACACCCTCCGTGAACTCTTGACCCGCAGCGTTACGAACCATCTCTTCCATCCGGTCCCCTGTGGCATCATCATGAGTACAGGCACCTGGTGTAGCACTACTCTCCTGCCTTTTCCTACGCTTCCCCAACAACATGGAATAATCCCCCAACAAACGAACTGCCTCACCATGATGATTCCACACCTCATATTTAGGGACAAAACCATTACGCTTCAAATGGTCTACAACCACCGTAGAGGGTAAGTACTGACGGTTCCTACATTTCTTATGGTTGCAAGGACACTTCATCATCCCAGTACTCAAACACTCGGGTTTTGACAATGCGAATTCGACAAATGCATTGACCCCTTGTACAAACGTAGGCAAAAGTATTCCATCTGCAATCCTACTGTACATCCAAGTACGATCGGGATTCATAATTGAATGCTAAACCTGGCCAATGGAAGTTTAGTACATTGCGGCTAACGTTGTTTTTCACCAAGTACTCATTTTAATTATCAATTTTTACATTGCATTATATATACTCCCAATATTTCTACATTAGAAATAAAAATACTCATATTATCTTCTAACTTTAATTTATCAATGAGTTATTTCCTTCATACTTACACTTTTTTAAACAATAATTACCTATATTTATCTATATTTCCATTATACTTGTACAATTTTCATTATAATAACTACTTACAATACACTATAATTACATATATTTTTCATTATAATTATGCAATTTGCATTATAGTAACAACTACCAATACACTATAATTACCTATATTTATCTATATATTTCCATTATACTTATGGAATTTTCATTATAATAAAAACTTGCAATACACTATAATTACCTATATTTATCTATATTTTCATTATATTTATACAATTTCCATTATAATAACTAATTACAATACACTATAATTACTCATATTTCCATTATAATTATACTTATGCAATTTTCAAATCTAATTAGTATATCCCAAACAAACTACACTAATTGAACAAAACTAACTAGGTAGATAATCCCAAACATAATCGAACCAAATTCAAATCCCAAACATAATCAAACCCAATTCAAATCCCAAACATAATCGAACTAAACTATAAATAACCCAATTCATACCAAATCTATCAATTCATCAACTAAAACTTGTTCATCCCCCCTAATTTGAGCTACACAACATGATAGATACTAGTAGAATGCATACAATTCAATGAATTGAAAAAAAAATGAAGAATACTAAAATTTAGACAAGTTAGGGTTCGAAATATATACCTTTGATTGCGGAAGAAATGGGGAAATAATCACGCAATTGAATAGCTACACTTGTTCCTTGATGGAAGAGCTTCGAAATGACTATAATATTGATTGAAATGGTGAAGAAACGAAGAAAATAGGGGATGAGAGCTTGGAGCCGCGGATAATGGCTGTGTGTGTGTTGTGCGTGTTCTGCCGATGAGGCAGCGGAGAAGATGATGATAAAGAGCTCAGCGACGGATGGTGGTCCGTCGCTAATATAGCGATCGGTCGCTATATTAGCGACGGATGCCACCATCCGTTGCTAACTTATTTAATTTTTTTTTAAATATTGTAGCCACGGATGGAGCCATCCGTCGCTAATATGTTGACCGGCCTCAAAAAAAAAAACATTAAAACCCTGCGACGGATGGTGGCATCCGTCGCTATTTAGCAACGGATGGACCCATCCGTCGCTATTTAGCGACGGATAACCCATCCGTTGCTAAATTCCGGATGCTCTAAGGGCGATTTATCTCTTCCGTCGCTAAAGGCTCTCATCGGTCGCTAAAAGACCGATCGGTCGCTAATTTTAGCAACCGATTGATCGGTTGCTAAAAGTGGTTGCTAAAATACTGTTTTCTTGTAGTGTCACTGATGTCTTCTATCATAAGGCTTTGCTTCTGAGGTCCTTTTAGGATCCTCTTCAACCTACGGAGCTCGATTGGTTCTGGTGCTTTTCTTTTCTAGCTTCGTGTAACACGAACATTATCAGTGGGCACTGATGCAGCTAGTCGCGCCACGCGACCCTGTTCCCCAGCGGGAGGCTGCTCTTGTGCAACTTGTTGCACAGTTTGGTTGACAACGGGTTTTATTGGTGTGGTTTCAACTGTTGATCTAATCACAGGACTCCCACTGACTATGACATGCCTAGCAAGTGTCATATCATTACCCTTGTCTGCTTCGAAAGCTCCCACTGAACTTGAGTCCAAATCAGAAGATTTAGAGAACTCATGTTCGCGCGTGTCAAAGTCTTGAATTTCTTCAAGTTCTATCATGTCATCTAACCTCTCTTCTTCGAGGTATTCTGCTTCTAAAAACTTGACGTTTCTAGATACTATCACCTTGTGATTTCTGCATGATAGAATTCATAGCCTCTCGTCTAACGAGGATAGCCTATGAAATATACTTTGACACCCTTGGCATCTAACTTATCAGTGAGCATCAATTTGACTATCGCAGGACAGCCCCAAGGTCTAAGATAGCCCAGTGAGGGCCTCTTTCCTTTCCATAACTCATAAGGAGTTTTCTCCACTGATTTAGATGGTACACGGTTCAGAATGTAGATTGCAGTTTGTAGTGCATATCCCCATAGATGTTTTGGAAGAGTCGAGAATCCAATCATTGATCTCACCATGTCTAACAGGGTTCGATTCCTTCTCTAAGACACACCATTTAACTGTGGTGTTCCAGGAGGAGTCCATTGCGATTGAATTCCATTTTCCTCCAAGTAGTCGATAAATTCTTCACTAAGGTATTCACCTCCTCGATCTGATCAAAGAGTGACTATCCGTAGGTTCAATTCATTCTCGACCTCATTCCTAAACTCCTTGAATTCCCCAAAGGTCTCGGATTTATTCGTCATAAGATAAATATATCCTTATCTTGAGAAATCGTCAGTAAAAGTAATGAAGTAAGGATAACCCACACGCGCATGGACTTTAAAAGGTCCACATACATCGGTATGTATGAGCTCTAAGCAGCGAGTGGCACGAACACCTTGTCCAACAAAAGGTTTGTTCGTCATCTTATCCTTAACACATGGTTCGCATGTACCATATGATTCAAAATCAAATGGTTCTAAGTAGTTCAACTTCCTTAGTCTTTGAATTAGTGTTTCATTGATATGGCCTAGCCGATAATGCCATAGATAAGATGGATTATTCTTCCTACTTGAAGACGGTTGTTTGTTATGTATTTGAAATAAAGATAGACTACTTTGCAAAATATATAGACCATTCACTAAGCGAGCTTTTCCATAATACTGGTTATTTAACGAAAAATAACAAGTATTATTAGCAAAGGAAAAACCTCAATTGTCCAACAATGGAATGGAAATAATATTTCTGACAATGGATGGAACAAAATAAACGTTATCAAGTTCCAAACATTGTCTTGATGATAAATCTATCTTGCAGCGTCCAACGCGTTTGACTTCAACTGGATTGTTGTTCCCAACATGCAAGTCGATTTCACCTTGCTTGACTAGCTTGTGTTCAATTAGCCCCCTGCACATTATTACAAATGTGCGAGCCACAAGTTGTATCTAATACCCAACCATTGGAGTCAAAAGTAGTCATGTTCATTTCAATAACAAACATACCTGAGCCAGAAGCCAGCGGCTTCTTAACTTGATTTGCCCTTAGCTTAGGGCAATCTCTCTTCCAATGCCCTTTCTGCTTACAGAAATGATATTCATCTTTGTGTACCGTTCCGCTCCTCTTGAACCTCCTTTTCTGGTTCAGACACTTAGGCTTATCACTCGAAGTGTTAGCCTTGGCTCCCGACTTTCCCTTACCCTTAGCACATTTATTTCTCGGGTTTCGGTTAGACGGTTGCCCAACAAACATGATCGACTTTTCCTTCTTAGGAAGAGTTTGATCATATGTCTTCAGCAGATTATGGAGTTCGGGCAGTGTTACGTCCTTCGCATTCATGGTGGTTAATGATGAACTGCGAATACGAACTCGGCAATGATTGAAGGACAAAGGTCACCATGATCTTATTCTCATCTTGAGAACATGTTCAGACATGTTCCCTCCTTCATTGAGCTTGCATCCGTGTATCTCTTTGATCAAATCAAATTTAACACTTTTAGTTGTCGTCTTAAAGACCGACTCAAGATGCTTTAGCATCTCATACGGCAACATGCTATCATGTTGTCTCTGTAGCTCATTGCTCATTGCAGCCAACATAATACATTGCGCGGATCTAGCATCCTCATAATGCTTATCAGACTTTGCCTTGTTGGATTGATTCCAAATCAGCAACTTGATAGGCAGTCTGATTCTCGGGACACACGGGATTAGCCTCGTCCAAGACGTACTCAATCCTTTTGTACCTCAGCACCAAACATATATTCCTGGTCCAATCTAGGAAGTTTGGTCCGGTGAAAATTTGCTTCTCTAAGACAGCACGGAGCGAGATACTCGCCATTTCGGTTTTCCAGGAGAAATAATATAGAACGAAAATAATAAATCAACTATTGAAATATTATTTCTAAATACACAGTCTAACAACAAGGTCCTTTAGCTGTTTAGCTCCCACTATTTTCACATATGCTTGCCCCCAAAACAAACATACGGATAATGTCCAACAAGTTACCGTAGTGGCCAAGATCCAAAATCCATACTATGCTATACCCCAACGGGGGCTGGTCGCACAGCATAATATGACCGGTAGCACTATCCAATTGCGTCACGCAACTCTTGGTTGTTAAATCTAATTTAACCCGATGCCCTACATATTGTACCTATCGAGGTCGCTAGATACAATATGCAGTAAGTCATAACCATAGGCTTACTCTAATCTGACGATCACTGCGAGTCTGTAAGCGAGGTCGCCAATACAAGAAAACGCAATGAAAATTCAGAATTAAAGCACCCTATGGAAAGCATCTCATAAATACATACATATATATATATTTTTGTACTTATATTGGTTGGGGCTTGTCGCTTGAGGGTTGTTATCAGTCATCTACAAACAAATAAGGGCGCCGCCTACCCATCATGCATGAGCGGTATACACGTAATGGATGCCGCCTATCCATTCTAGTTCTAAACGCGGTCAAGCACATAATGGGTGCCGCCTACCCATACATAAAATATGCGGTCCGACATATAAGAGGGCTCCGCCTACCCTCGCATGCATAGCGGTCGAACGGAAAGTAAAATACTTGGTATTTAAACATGCATTGTCAAACAATAGCATATCGAGCATATGAAACAAATAGTAGCCTATGTGGATGACAAATGACTTCATAATTTCATTATGAAAATTATAATCCCATACTTATAATCTCTATGAAATAATTGAAAATTTGGACTAGATTTAAAAATCGAAAATTCTATTGACCAAGTAGCAATTTTCGAAAACCCGAAGGACTTAATTGTAATTGTTAAAACCTTGGAGGTGTTAAATCTAAAATTCAAAAGTAGAAGGACTAATTTGCAATAAACAATAAATTGATAAATTACAAATACGCCCTTTAACTTTATACTAATTAAATTTAATCCATCTAGTTAAAAACAATTACAATTAAATCATATTTATATTCCAAATATAAAATTCAATCCTCAAAATTTTCAAAATTCAATTTTGGGTCCAACACGAAAAATATATATATATTAAAATATGGGACGGGACCTAGTCCCGTCCCCTATCGTGCCTGCGGCCGCGGGCGCCCGGCGCCCGCGGGCACCCGGGGCGCCTGTGACACGCAGGCGCCCGGGGCGCCTGCGGCACGCAGGCACCCGGGGCGCCCGCCGCCTGCGTCACGCAGGCGGCCCGGTCAATATATATATTTTAAATTTTCTTTTTTTTTTAAAAATATAAATTCTAAATTTATATAAAAACAAAACTTTTGAAATCGAATTAATCATAGAATCAATTGCATCCACATATCTAAAAAATCATGCAATATATATACGTAATCACTTAACCTGGCTCCGATACCACTGTAAGAAAATATGGTCAGAGTTACCCCTAGGGTACGCAGCGGAATTTCAAAAAATTTCTTAACATGCAGGTTAATTGATTATGTATATGCCGTATATATTTAAACACGTCAATTAGAAGACTAACCTTACTTCCAAAGCAAGCACAGCTTCCAAGTCTTCGTAATAATCCGGTGTATCTTCTCCTTCGTCAAAGTCGAAGATATCTGCAATACTTTGATTATCTGCAAGACAATAAGAGTTAGTTTCCAGCTCCTAGAACCTCAACCTTGGTATCCACGGATGAACAACCTATCGGAAAGAATGCTAGGATATTCTTTGTGTGACCAAGAAGATGGGGCGGCGATTCCTCCGGCAGAGGTGGCGCCCGCGTAGGCTTATAGAAGAGGGGAGAGTTTTTATTTTCTCTAAGAAAACTGGGTAGAATGACTGTGAAAGTCTATGTAAAAAACTCTCTAATAGTCTACTATATATAGTAGTCAATAGAAGCATAAAGCATAAGCAATTAGACTTCGTAAAGGAATAAGAATCTAATTCTTATCGCACTAGGAAACCAATATCAAGTCTAGATTCATTCACAATTAAATTAAAACTCAATTAGGAAAATCTAACTTATCCCTTCAACTTCTAATAAAGGAAGGAGTCGACTCCTTCCCCTATCTAGCTACGCGCCCAGTCCTACGGGAAATAGGTGGGTCCCAATTTTGGGACCCACTTATAGTTCTAAGGCAATCCAAACTCCAAGTAGATTTTGCCCAAGTGCATATGTTAATTCTAAATTAACATATCCTTTCAAATCAAACCTCTATTATATTTCCAAAATATAATCTTTAATTGTATTTACATAAAATACAATTAATTAGCCAATTCAATTAATAATTCCAAATCATTAATTAATTGAGCCACCAAATATTATAATTAATTCCAAATCAATTATAATCCATCAATCACAATTAATTCCAAATTAATTGCGATTCCATCTTCAAGGATATTCTGGTAGGCTGAATAGTGTGACCCATAGGGCCTCATCGTATTAAGCAAGTCCTAGACTAGGCAACATGGAATTCCTAGACGGTTCCATTTGCAATATTAATACATGAGGACGTTTGAGAGGTTTCTCAAAGCTAACCCTTTCGTTGCGAAGCCTGTTGCGCTCAACGCGGCGATGGTAACGTCCCTTCATCTGACTTGCTCGAATGTATCTAGGATCGATGAAGTGTCTATCCCAATAATACATCCACGGGCGTCTTCAGTGAGTTGCATGGTGAATCCAATATCCATTATGACCATCATAATAATATTGATAAGCTGGCCAGCGGTTTTACCAATCACAACTATGAACGACTATGAGCAGTGCTCTCCTGTGCTACACGTGAGAGATGAATCCTTCACAGAATCACTTATCACCCCCATTTGTATGTAGCCATAATCCTGGATCGTGTTTTAGGTCAAATGCTTATTCAGAGCTGACATCGACGGGTCCACCAAGGATATGGGGCAACAAATGTGATGATAAAGTCCTGTAAGTCCAAAGGACGACTGGCATCACTTCGACAACTTACCGGTTCCCATAGACACTTGGGTGTAGAGTATACATCGATGGGAGTGTCCGGTGGGTACTTCCATTGTTCGATAATCATTCTTCGAACAACTATGCGCAGTTATGGGAACGTTTCTCGATTGTTCAACAATCCGTTCCGTGGCCGTGGGATCGGCTCACACTTGCTCCAACAAGTATAACCTCCACGCATACTAGTCTCATCTGGTACATTCAGACCCCTACATCAGAGATGAACCTCGACTAGGGAGAGTTTGGGATAGATGATAACTCACATAGCTCCCACTATCTGTGTGATCGGTCATCTATCCGAGGGGACATGTTTAATATCAATACGTACAGAAATAGAGATATGACATGCTGCATGCCTGGTGTAATATAAATATGAAAGCGATACTCAATAGTAAAATGACAAACATATATCATATTACGTTGACATGTGTAATAGTACATATATGCCCTCTATAAGGGCTCCATGCCCTTAATAAGGACTGTCTCTAGGACATATACACTATCAAAACTATCTCCATTCCCATAAATGAGTGAGAGCACTTGAACATTATACATATGTTGGTCCTTAATTATGTTACCAATAAATATCTTTGATCATGCACATTGTAACAAATGATCACGTGTACAGGGTAACAGATGATGTTCTTAACATTCTTACTTGGACCATGTTACCTCATGCATTTGAGAACCAACATTCTATCCAAGAAATGTGCAAATTATAATTCCATGGAAGTAAGCAGCACCGTGAAGAGCACAAGAAATTATTTCAAATAAATTTGTGCTAATGCTAACAAGAGCACACATTAGAATCACTTCGTCATGAAGTTCGAGATTACTAGTCTTGCCAATATAAAGTTGACAATGATTATCATTGTTCACATCATTCTGGTCTGACTAAATTATTAACGTTTGTTATATTTAACCAACAAGAAGTTGGTATGTGAACAAATAACAAAGTTCATATGATGTGACACGCATGGCCATCTATGCATGAAATTACCTTTTTATAAGGAACCTGGAGTTTTCCTTATATGAAAAATAGTTATGTGCTGAAAGCTTTCTCATGTCGTAGTTAAATCATATTTATGGCAAGACATGACATTGAGATTAAGCATGTTTTGAATATTGAGCCATGTTGCACCTTTAAAGTTATGTGGCTAGAAGTCCACCAAATAATTGATATTTTTTTAATAATCGAACCATTACAATTTCACAAGTAGCATTACAAAGCTAGTAATAATTATAAATAATATCGCACTTGGCGAGAATTGAACCTATGACCTCTAGTGTCATGACACCTCAATTTAACCAATTGAGCTAGATCCACCAAATAATTGATATACTGCAACTGAGTTTATTACTCAAATTATGATCTCCTATTGGGGCAAATTTAATTTTCAGCACACAGAAAACCAACTGCTAGGGTTATATACTCCCATGATTGTATATTTCTCTCTTGAAAAAAGGAACTCATACATGAAGCCTATTTAAGCAAAAGTATGCGCATATAAGTATCTAAGTTGTGCATGATCATTTATATCATGTGCCCCCAATAAAGCTAATTCTCTGAATTGGTTTTTCCCAGCTTAGGGGAGGAAGTACATGATGAGCTGACAAAAACAAATTCATATAGTGGATTGATCCCCATATATCTGAGAGTTCAAACTTGAACTAAAATACGAAATGCAATTTTCAGCTTCATGTTGCTATTTCAATATTTCAAACATGAAATTCTATAATTTGAATGTGGACAATTATGACCCTATTTGTGGCATACAGAGCTACATATCATTTATAGATATGACATGTGTTTAGTATTGAATATCTTGCCGATTGTGATTCATGCACCTGAAGTGCAACATTTAAATCATGTGGTTCCATCATTACAAAATAATGGCAAGAAATGCAGTTGGTACTCTCTAGAGTAAAATAAGCATATACAAGTGATGTCCATATATATTGAGATATCTGAAATAATAACAGATGGTCTGTAGACATGGATATGGTACCTGCATAATATATGATAGTGTATATGTCCTAGAGACAGTCCTTACTAAGGGCATGGTGCCCTTATAGAGGACATATATGTACTATTACACAGGTCAACGTAATATAATATATGTTTGTTGGATTTTACTATTGAGTATCGCTTTCATATTTATATTACACCAGGCTGCAGCATGTCATATCTTTATTACTGTCTGTATTGATATTAAACATGTCCCCTCGGATAGATGACCGATCACACAGTTAGTGGGAGCTATGTGAGTTATCATCTATCCCAAACTCTCCCTAGTCGTGGTTCATCTCGGATGTGGGGGTCTGAATGAACCTGACAAGACTAGTATGCGTGGAGGTTATACTTGTTGGAGCAAGTGTGAGCCGATCCCACGGCCACGGAACGGATTGTTGGACAATCAAGGAACGTTCCCGTAACTGCGCATAGTTGTTCGAAGAAACTTTATCGAACAATGGAAGTACCCACCGGACACTCCCATCGATGTATACTCTACACCGACGTGTCTATGGGAACCGGTGAGTTGTCGAAGTGATGCCATTCGTCCTTTGTACTTACAGGACTTTATCATCACATTTGTTGCCCCATATCCTTGGTGGACCCGTCGATGTCAGCTCTGAATAAGCAGCTGACCTAAGACACGATCCAGGATTATGGCTACATACAAATGGGGGGTGATAAGTGATTCTGTGAAGGATTCATCTCTCAAGTGTAGCACAGGAGAGCACTGCTCATAGTCGTTCATAGTTGTGATGGTAAAACCGCTGGCCAGCGTATCAATATTATTATGATGGTCATAATAGATATTGGATTCACCATGCAACTCACTGAAGACGCCCGTGGATGTATTATTGGGATAGACACTTCATCGATCCTAGATACATTCGAGCAAGTCAGATGAAGGGACGTTACCATCGCCGCGTTGAGTGCAACAGGCTTCGCAACGAAAGGGTTAGCTTTGAGAAACCTCTCAAACGTCCTCGCGTATTAATATTGCAAATGGAACCGTCTAGGAATTCCATGTTGCCTAGTCTAGGACTTGCTTAATACGATGAGGCCCTATGGGTCACACTATGTGGTGATTCAGCCTATCAGAATATCCTTGAAGATGGAATCGCAATTAATTTGGAATTAATTATAATATTTGGTGGCTCAATTAATGATTTGGAATTATTAATTGAATTGGCTAATTAATTGTATTTTATGTAAATACAATTAAAGATTATATTTTGGAAATATAATGGAGGTTTGATTAAAAAGGATATGTTAATTTAGAATTAACATATGCACATGGCAAAATCTACTTGGAGTTTGAATTGCCTTAGAACTATAAGTGGGTCCCAAAATCGGGACCCACCTATTGTCCCTGGGAGAGCGCGCGCGCGCGCAGTGATTGATGAGGGGAAGGAGTTCGACTCCTTCCTCTATTAGAAGTCCAAGGGATAAGTTAGATTTTCCTGATTGAGTTTTAATTTGATTGGGAATGAATCTAGACTTGATATTGGTTTCCTTGTGCGATAAGAATTAGATTCTTATTCCTTTACGAAGTCTAATTGCTTATGCTTTAGGCTTCTATTGACTACTATATATAGTAGACTATTAGAGAGTTTTTGACATAGACTTTGACAGTCATTCTACCCAGTTTTCTTAGAGAAAATAAAAACTCTCCCCTCCTCTTTAGCCACCCGCGCGCGCGCCACCACTGGAGGAATCGCCGCCCCATCTTCTTGGTCACACAAAGAATATCCTAGCATTCTTTCCGATAGGTTGTTCATCCGTGGATACCAAGGTTGAGGTTCTAGGAGCTGGAAACTAACTTTTATTGTCTTGCAGATAATCAAAGTATTGCAGATATCTTCGACTTCGACGAAGGAGAAGATACACCGGATTGTTACGAAGATTTGGAAGCTGCTTTGGAAGTAAGGTTAGTCTTCTAATTGACGTGTTTATATATATACGGCATATACATAATCAATTAACCTGTATGTTAAGAAAATTTTTGAAATTCTGCTGCGTACCCTAGGGGTAACTTTGACCATATTTTCTTACAATATATTCATATCCATGATCAGTACTGAATCAAACAAATCATGAAAGAGATTTGATGATTGAATATACCGGTATACATGGAACCGAAAAATTAAAAAGTATATGCGAAATTGAATGGATATGGATGATTAAACATGTAAAGGGGATCTTACATGAAAATCCACTTATTGTCGACAAAGTGGTTATGGAAAATGAGCTCATGGACCTCATGTCCATTTCATTGATGAAATTCAATTCAAAATTTCATACGGTACCGTTGCATTATCGAGTCAAAGTTCATGTGCATCTAGATACTAAGCATTTATTCATATTGTTATAGCATTTACATATTTTTGCTTATTATAGTTGTTTTAGGTATCATACTGCATACATACATATTATCATATGATTCCCTCAAAGATTGCCACTTGAATATAACCCTGAAGGTTATATGTGGTGCACATGAATTATCCTGAAACTGACAATGAAATTTCTATAATTTGAGAAAGTTAAAGAGATGAGATGAATACTCTCTATCAGTAATCAGTCCCTCATGGACTAGAAATATCATGTTGTCAAACATGAATCAATTGATGAGAAAAGTTCCTGAAGAACTAGATTTTGATATATTGTTGAACCTCAATACTTTTCTATTCATGCATGGCTTCACATATGATAATTATAATGTATTTATTCACTATAAGTGAAACATGAGAATTATGAAATATGATTTTTTAGGTTCCTGAAGAATGCAAAATAATTTATCTTGCAAACTAGGGGAGATAATAAGCAACAATGAGAGTTTGAGCGCATCATACAAGTTGCTACACTCTTTTTTCCTTCGTCTAGGTTTTTATCCCATTGAGTTTTAATAGCAAGGTTTTTAACGAGAGCATTATAAGCGCACATATAACTATCTCCCAATCTCCATGATGCTGATACATCGGCTAAAATAAGGTTATAAACCTTATTGGTTATTTTACAACCATATATATATACGATGGAGATCTAATGAGTATTGAACTCATTTTATGGCAAGATCATTCCTCGACTTGTCAAAGTGACATAACATAATTTATGGAATTTGAAGAAATCTAAATCTTCAAGTGTTCGATAGGCTTCCACATGAAGTCGAAGCATATATGACCTATGATCTTCTTCAACTATGGTCTACAAGAAGGGTTCATCCGAGCACAATAGATTCGCTCAATCGGAGATAATGAATATTTGTTCACCAAGTGATTCCAACAATCAGTTTAGTAGTTCGTTCGGAAGATTGCATTGCGAAAACTCAAAGATTCTTGAAGTGATGTTTCAATCAGGGGAGACAGATACACACTGCACTCTTTTTCCCTTCGCTAAGGTTTTATCCCACTGGGTTTTTCTTAGCAAGGTTTTTAACGAGGCAGTAACTTCAAAGCGTATCCGACAGATAAACTAATGTCATTCAAGGGGAGTGTTATGAATTTGATGAATGCCATGAGTTCATGACTCTTCTTATACTCCATTTATGTTTTACTTATTGTTATCTCTATGTAAAGTGAGAGTTACAAACTCACTTAGTTATGAAGAGATCCCTATAAATAGGGTTTCAACTTGTACCTTGAGATAGACTTGATAATACAATGGCATTCTCCCCTCTCTTCTAATTCTTCTAACTCTTACAAGTCTTTTATCTTATGAAATTTATGTTATTCTTGAAGATTTGAAACAACTCATATGTGACTGTGTCTTTTTCTTTACTGTTTTACTTCTGCTCTTTTCATTTTGTAGTACTGTATGTTGGCAATATTATTGACAACATGATTGAAATACCATGGGGGTATGTATTTGGAGGGATTTCAGCCTCAAGTAGAATGACTCTTCTGCCGCCATCAATTCACGTCAATAACGAAATAACCAAAAGAAGACAACCGAGTAATGGAGGACCGAAAACGACAACACCCTTTATTTTAAAACGGTTATAACTCGAAACATAAAAATGCAAAAAATAAAAAAAAATCAACAACGGTTTTATTTTTTTAAGATCTATAAATAGAGACCAATATTAACTATGTTTGGAGCACCCCATCCCCAACCCTATTTCTCTATTAACTAAACTTACAAAAATCTAAAATATATTTTATTTCAATACTAATATTCATATTATTATTATTTATTTAAAAATTAAAAAAACTATTAAAAATTAGATAAAGACGTGGCATCGTCCGTCACCATTGTAGAAAAACACTCGTGTGGCGTGGCATGAAGTCAAAAACACTGTGGCGCCATTATATCGTTGGGAAGAATACGGGTGATCTAACTAACTAAGACCAATATTAAAAACATTCCGTTTCAAATAATTTCTCCCCCTGATGCTACAGTTCCCCCCTGGTATTTGTTGATGTTATGTAGAATTTGGATAATTACTAATTAATGTTGTTGGTCGACTTATGAACTTTTTTATATATTTTGTATTGTCTGATGGGTGGTGTATGAAACTAAATTTCTAGATGTTTGTTGTTAATTACGTGTATGGCTTATTTAATCCATTACTTGCGTGAAACTGATCCAGTACATACAAGTTCATGCATTTTTAGTTTTTCCAGCAAGCAAAAAATTTCCAGATCCCCATAGTTTGAGAGGGGAATTTTAAAAATGGTAATTTTACCATTCAACCATCAATAACAAAACAATTCAACTGAAAGGGTAGTATTGTAAATTAAATTTGATAGTTATAACTAACTTACACAATTCATGAAATATCTAGCGTGTAATCCGAAATACTCAACAAATTCCTCTACAACCAAACAATGAATTTGTTTCAAATCTCTATAAATGTTTTTTTGAAATCTCTCAAACCAAACAATTATAGTACACACAAATCCCTCCAATAGCCATTTATTTGAATGGACTCACCGTACTAAAGAATGTCCAAATCCATCATTAGAAATTACATGGAAGATGATAAACAGAGACAGTACGTTTGTGGTCACATGGAACCTGAGGAGAAAAGGTTAAATATGGCTTGTTGCGCTAATGCTAGCTGGGTACTTGCGCCATGTGCCTTAATTTACAAACCAAACATGCCCTTTAAATTAATTAATTAATTATATTTAAGTATACTTGGTTTGGAATATTGCACGGGAGTATCCTAATTAATGATATGTGAGATTTACTCTGTCGATTTTACGTCAGTCCTGTCTCACAATCAGTTTATTTATTATATTCTAAGTTTTATTCACATACTACAAATTAATTTGCATCTTATAAAATAAAATATGAATCCTAGAATTGTACTTAATCCGTCCCTCTTAAAGTTTCCATTTGCTTTTTATTTTTTTAATCTTTGACTCCAAATTAATATTAATTCATATTGACAAAATACTTTTGGAAATTATATTATGAAAATGTATAAGATTTATATTTTTATAATATAAGTTAAAATATTGATTTTTCAATACCATTTAGAATTAATTTGAAGTAAAACAGAGACTAAAAAAAATCAACAAAATCAAATTGAATTCTTTAACAGGATCAGATGAAGTACTACAAAAGAACTTTATTTATTTCGTTTGGTTTTGAGATTACAACCTCTATGAATTCGATTCCATTATTCACTAATTATGGTATTTGGACTTTTGACAAGTTAATAGCTTTGATCTTGGAACTTATTCAGTGAAGGCCTCAAGGATTTTTGCAAGTTGCTGTTAAATTAATTGTTTGAGTTGGTTGAAGTTTTCCACATGCATATAGTAGTTAACTTATGGGAGAATTGCATATTTGATTCTATGACTCGGTGTTCTGTTTCGTATTTTCTCCTATAAACTTTTTACACTTGTAAATACGGCCGTAAATTGAATAGCGAGTTGTCCTATGAGCCGAGGATGTGGAGCCCAAGAGACATGCATGGTTGGATATGATGAGTCTGGTGCTGTGGGACTGCGAGCAGATGACCATGACAATGTGGGACAATCAGTGCTGCTAAATAGCACTGCATATGATGAAGGTGTCTGGCTCAACAAAAGGCCAGTCTTAACTCTTACGTAGGCTGAAAGGTGGTGGAAAAGATGGGAAGGTCATTGAAGGTGTCGGGACAGACTACACCTGTGCAGGGAAGCATCAATTTAAAGAAGATGATGTTGATTCCAAGGTAGTTCCTCCGATAGGAAGGGTAATTACAGATAATTGGAGTGAAGGCTCGTGGTGGAAAGAACTTGGGGACAACTTCCATTTCAAGGGGGAGAAGTGTGGGCCCAACACGGTCCATGGCCAGGCTAAGACCTGGTTCGTAGGTTAGCTTGTGGTCTGGAGATATGCTAAGGAATATTCTATCACACTCAGAATATTTAGATTATTCCGTTATTCAATTTTTTTTGTCAATTTATACTGGTATCCGCTTTGGCGACTAATCCAGTCGGGCACTGTTGGACCCTGAAATGGGAGTGGTACTCGGCTGGATAAACTCTCGTTATCAGGCGACACAAGAAACCTTTACTTCTTTTTTTGATAATGAAATGGATTTTACAGACAAGAAACCTTTACTTAAAGTTGTGAGGTTTGGTGCAGAAGCGTATTGTTTGTTAATGATAACACAATTCTAATGCAGTGGAAAACACAACAGTACAATACTTAAATAAACTACAGATGTTGTTCCGTATGCTAAAATCTAAAGGCCCGGCCAATGAGGGATTTGGTAAATCCCTGACCCTCCGGGCCGCGAAAATGCTACCAAACAAGGCATTTTGAGGGATTTCAACAAAAATTGCTCCAAATCCCTCTCAAATCCCTCAAACCAAATACACACTAATAGAAGAAAACTAGGCGTGTACATTTACTCCGTCCCTAAATAATTTACAAAACATGCTAATGGTAAAATGATGTAATTATTTGAAGACGCAAATAGAAAATACATATTATACCAATAATAAATGTATAAGAGCTAGCAAAATTACCTGAGGTTGTGCTTGGATTCATAATGAACAATATCAAACCTATAAATGAGATGTGGTGTTGGTCCCAATATATATAGCATACGACTTTATTGGATAGATTATGTTTTTGTATTCGGAAAGGGATGAGAGCTCAGCCTGATGCTAGACTCCTATCTAACATTACATCATAATAAAATTTATCATTCTCATTAAGGAAAAAAATGAAAATAAATAAATGCTAATAATAATAATAACAACAACAACAACAACAACAATTACGAAGAAAAAACTATAACTTTTCTTAAAATGTTATTCGAAATTTTTTCTAACTTCTTTTATTTTCCTTTATTTAGAATTTTAAAAATATTATACAAATTTCGCGTACATTTTCCATGTATTAAAAATATTACATAATTTATTAGTTATCGTATTTTATTTTGGGTTAACATGGCCCATATTCTTTTTGGTATATTTTTTCAAGTTCTATATTATTTTTTAAAAGTAAAGTTCTAGTAAATTGAAATTTTTACGAAGGATTTATTGGTTGTTTGGATGTCATGGAAAAGAAAAGGTTAGCCCCATAAGGGTGGACATGTAAAAATCAAACTGAATTCCTTTTCTTTAAAACAAAAACTGAATTGAACTGTTTTGAATCTAAAGTCTAACTCGAAATATTTTAATCAACTATTTAAAATTTGACCTGAAACTTGATTAAAAATCACTAGAGTAAATTTGATCTCGAATGTTTCTGAATAAAATTGATCGAACTACATTCGAACAAAATTATATTTGACCCGAACTCATCCAATACAAATTTACATGAATTAAATTCGTATGGAACATATATCTAATTTCATTTACATTAAATATTTCATTTATTATTAACTTATAATTAAAGTCTTGGAACACGCCAGCCATTCCTAAAAACATTGAAAAGGCAAGGTTTTTTAGTTAACCTGGTCACGCCAGCCATTCGTTATAGTTTTTAATAGATTATGTTATGATTTTAAGTTTTTAACAATGAAATATCTCATTGTAGTTTAACGTCTTTTTTTATTGTTTTAAGAGAGTATGTGATGGTTTTAATATCATATTATATGTCTCAATTATAGTTTTGATATATTTTGTTAATGTTTTTAAGAGATGACGTGATGGTTTTATGATGGTTTAATTGTTATAGTTTTAAGCGACAAATTAGGTTCCTTTAAATATCTGGAAACCACTTTTAAAACAAGTCTAAATTTTTTAGGAATGCCATTACGGAGTCATTATGGAATACAATATTGAAACAGTCAGTTGTCATCTGAATGTTTTTATGCAAATGTAAATTGAGTTGTTGAAATAGCCTTTTTACAATTAAACTTGTTGGTGAAATTCAGCTTCATGGATTTTATTACTTGTGCTTGTTGCTACAATACTTTATGGACTCCTTTGAGAGATCTATTATCAAACTCGGTGTCATCATCAGCACCTAGTTAAAATATTCACTAACTGGATTAAAACCATAACAAGTCTCACTAAAACTAGCTATCACATTCGTGTTCAAAACTATAACAAATTCGGAACATGCAATTCAAGTTAAAAAAATAATATTGATGTTTAAAACTATAAAAATGTCTCTTGAACTATAACAAAGTAGGAAATATTGACGATCAAAATCATAACAGTGCGTCTTAATACTATAACAATGTCTCTTGAAACTATAAGAAAGGAGAAACATGTAACACAAATTAAAAACAGTAGCATTGATGCTTTAATTCATAACAATGGGTCTTAATACTATAACATAAGTGCTTAAAAACAATAATAAGCAGAAACATGCTAAACAAGTTGAATACCATAACAATGATGCTTAAATCTATAACACCAAGTATTGAAACCATAACAAAGGATTTTAAAACTATAACATATGCGCTTAAAACATGATATACAATATAAATACCATAACAATGATGTTAAAACCATAACAATATATTTCGAAAACCATAACAAGGGCTTAAAACTATAATAAATGCGCTAAAAACAAAATAACAAGCAAAACATTATAGGCAATTTAAATGTCATAACAATTATGTTTAAAATCATAACAACATATATTAAAACCATAGCAAGGGGTATTAAAACTATATCATATGCGCTTAAAACACTAACAATAAAAAACATGCTAGACAATCACTCACTCGCCAATATACATCATATTACAAAACATAGTAAACCGAACAAGCAAGATGTAAACGAGAATTCAAATGCACAAAAACCATATCCAACTTAAACAAGCCAATAATTGCTATATGCCCATGGAACTTATTATTCTAAAGCATATAAACTATATGTCTAACAATATCTAATACTCCACTATCTATCAAACCGACACTCATGAGTCCTGATTGATCTAGATAATAGGATTGGAACAAAATGTAGTAGTGGAAATGAGAAGAAGCACAGATGCACGGCTCTGGACTTGATCAAGCGATGGAACTAGATGTGATCGGAGGCGGATCTGGAGCTAGAGGAGAAGCATGGAGTGATTCCTGAATCTATCTAGCTTAGTGCTTAGTTATTAGTTGGCACTACAAGAAATCAGGCATTTAGTAACGGAACAGTAGCTACGGAATCCACTCCGTAGCAAATTAGCGACGGATCGCTAATGTTAGCGCCGTATGAGGAAGAACTGCGCTCTAAGCTCAGTTCGTGTCTCTGGAGACCCAATCCGGATCCATATTAGCAACGGATGAATTTTATCCGTTTCTAAACGAGGGACGGATGACGTCATCCGTCGTTGTTAGTTGACCAGACTCGTTATTTAGAAAGGAAAAAGAAAACGGAAAAAAAATAAAAATATTTAGCGACGGATGATATGATCCGTCGCTAAACCTTTACTTACAGACGATGAAGGGTTCTTCTTCCCCATTTCTCCATTTCACCATTGTTCTCTTCTCCTTCTTCTCTCTTCGGATTTCTTATCAACTCCACAAAACTCCACCATTCTTCCCACATTTTAGCTCAAATCGAAGCTTATGCAACAAGAATTTTGAATATCTATCCAATCTCATCGATCTTCACCGATTTGAGAGGTAAGTAACATGAACCCTAGTTTTACCAATTTGGGGGTTTCTCCAATTTTGGCCCTATTTGAATATTTTTTAACCCTAGTTTACACTACAAGAAAACAGTCATTTAGCGACGACGTTAGATACTGATCCAATTCGTCGCTAGTTAGCGACGGATCGCTACGGTTAGTGACAGATAAGGACGAACTGCGCTCTAAGCTCAGTTCGTCCTTGGAAGGAGCCAATCCAGCTCCAGATTAGCGACGGATGCGATTTATCCGTCGCTAAAGTGGAGACGGATAGTCTCATCTGTCACTATATGTGTTGACCAAAATCTGATTTACATTAAAAAAATTAAAACAAAGAAACAAATAAATAAATAGCGACGGATGTTAATACAGGTCGGGGAGCGTCTTCCTCTCCCCCATTTCCCCTTTTTCAAATCCCTAATCCCCCCCACCTCTTCTTCTGTCCGATTCCACCACCACCGATTGTGCCACCACCACCCTCCTATTCCTCCACCGCTGCTCGGAGATAAGTCGCTCGCTCTCCGGTTTGCAACCACCGCCCTCCCTCGTTCGTGTCCAGCACCACCGTACCGTATTTCTCCGGAGCCGCCAGCCACCTCGTTATCCTTCTCTGCTCATTCAATTCAAGTTAGCAACTCCTTCTCTGCTCATTCAATTTAAGTTTAGTGTTTCTCATTCAATTTATCTCTTCTCAATTCAATTTAATTTGTCAATCATTCATTATCTTTGTCAATTTATCTTCTCTGTTCTAGGTATGCTTCTTTTCTAGGTTTGAGTTCTTTTGATTGATTTCTGTTCGGAACTTATCTTTTGATTCAATTCAAGCAGCAACTGTAGTTTGATTTGTGTATTTTTCTTATTCGGATGATGTATATGTGGAAGCAGAAATGAGCTTTAAAATATTTGGAAGTGAACATATAAGAGGGTTTATTTCAAAATGGGTTTATTTCAAAATGGTATTATTTGACATATCAAAAACGATTCATTTGTGTTACTATCTATTCAATTAGTCATAATATATGGTATATGTTAGGTTAGACTGTGCACAGTTACTTGGGAGTTCCACCTTCGGAATGGATGGAAGAGTCCGTTCATGAGGCTTGGCAGGCCTACTGGCGTGAAATCCCAAAAGTCCAGTGTCGTTTCTTACTGTTGGAACCTGTAAACTCTTTTCTTTCCATTTGTTGTTTCTTACGCTTGTTGTTTAACTTGCAGATCATGGGGAGGCCAAAGAAACCTGGGAAGCTGTTGGCCGCCAGCAGCCATAGATACCCCGCTAGCGAGTCTGAGCCGGACTCGCCATTCCGCACCCCTGGTTCTCAGCCGGAGTCGGGGGGACCTCAGCTACACATGTCAGCGAGACCCAGTCACTTGCTGGGCCCCCTTCGAGCAGCAGTGCGGGCTCTACTGACCCCGACGTGTTTTCAGACTTGCCGGATGATGGGTTCACGGGGGTGGGGTGCAAGGAGGGTGAGCGGATGCATGGCAAGCTCGTAGTGTGGCCCCTGCCTGAGAATGTGTAAGTACATGAATCATATTTACTTGGTATTGTATGTTTATTTTTCAAAGTACTTTGTAATAGTTGGATTAATTTGTGTATGTTATTGCAACAGGCTGATACCGAGGGAGGTTGCCAGGTTCATCAGCAAGGAATCCGTGAAGCAAGTGGATCTCCCACCACGGGGAGCTCAGTGGCATACTTTCCGTCCGGAACGGAAGGTGGAGATTTGAAATGCTCTCGAGGTTAGTGATCTTTCTTGTACACTGATGGGTTTTATATTATCATATTTTGTTTGAGTGGTATGTTCTCCACTTTACTTGGGTGATATGTTAGTCACCGTGTTGTTAGTTGTTCTAGGACAATGTGTAATTGGTTTGGGTGATATGTTAGTCACCGTGTTGTTAGTTGTTCTAGGACAATGTGCAATTGGTTTGGGTGATATGTTAGTCACCGTGTTGTTAGTTGTTCTAGGACAATGTGTAATTGGTTTGAGTGATATGTTAGTCTAAAGTGTGTATAATTTCTGAAATGTAGGAGAAGTACTTCCTCCCCAACAAGTTCAAGTCGGACCTGTGGTACGCCTTCGAACATGAAGGCTCCAAGACCTTCCGTAAGAAGATCTCCAAGATCAAGAAGAGCCGGAAGAAGTCGGGATGGATTGGGGAGGACGAGTGGCCCGAGTGGATCAAGTATTAGGAGGAAGACCTTAACGCCCACAAGCTGGCGGAGCAGAATAGGGAGAACCGGACCCATAATCCACCGGATGGGACAGGCTCAGTGAAGCATAGAGAGGGTTCGAAATCCCAGTTGGCGCGCCATCTAGACGCGGTAAGTTATATTGAATTGAGTTACTTTGTAATATTTTCTTTTTTCTAAACTCTTATTTCAATTCAATCATTAATTAATTTGTCTATATTTGATGAAGATATCGGAGGGGAGGGAGCCGACCATGTGGGAGCACTTCTGTGAGGCTCACGGGAGCTCGATAAGGATGGACAGATGATCTTCCCTGGTGAGCATAGAAAAAAAATCGCGGTAAGTTTTATTTTTTTCAATTTCTAAACTTTTGTTGAATATGTGCTTCTTCGATCAATAACGTACTAAATCTTGTTTGTTTGAAATATCAGGAGGAGTTCCCGGCCAAGAGTAAGAACCGTCATCTCATAGTCGAGGAGGAGAACGTCATCTATCTCGAGATCGTCCAGCTCGATGAGAAGGGGCGTGTCTTCGGCATGGGCAACCTCTCGCAGGCCATAGCGGATACAGTTAATCAGGGTGCCTCCACCTCCAGCTCCAAGAGCCGACGGGGACAAGCCGATTTGCCTCCCGAGTGCCTCCAGGAGCAAAAGCAACTGAGGATGACTGTCCAGCAGCAGGCCCAAGAAATTGCTCAGTTGAAGGAAGCGCATGCGAGGATGAAGGATGGCTTCAAGAAATCCCTCGACTGGATCATGGCGAAGTATGCCCCCCCCCCGCCGGTACCGAGCCACCTCCCGACTTCTTCATGGGCGATGAAGACACTCCCGGATCTTCGTAGTAGTACTCTTTTTTTTTCTAACACTTCTTTTCGATTTCGAACAATTTGTTTTTTTTTTCGAACATCTTTTTTTTTTCTTTTCTTTAGGACAATTTGTACTTTCATTCACATATTTCGAATGTTTAACTAATTAGTATATATTTGTATATAATTTTTAGTTACGAAAATTGGTATGTATTGTATGTATTTGAGGTGTACAACTACAAAAAAAAACCAATAAATAAAAACAAAAAAAAACATTATTCCGGAAAAGTTAGCGGCGGATTATACCATCCGTCGCCAAATCTCCTATGTCCAGCGTTGAACACGTGTATCATCCAAACAGCGACGTATAACATTATCCATCGCTAAATATAGATACGGATAAGATCATCCGTCTCAAGTTTGGTCAACGGTGAACTCGGCGACGGATGTTCTTATCCGTCGCTAAATGGAAGGACGAATGATTTCATCCGTCGCTTTTCTTATTAGCGACCCCACATCTTGCGACGGCCTATTTAGCGACGGGCCATCCGTCGCTAATGGCCTGTAGCGACGGATCACTGTCATGTAGCGACGGATGGATGACATCCATTGCTAAACCTGGTTTTTCTTGTAGTGTTATTTATCACCTACTAATACTCTTTTCTCCCCTCTTTTTTTTGTCGGTTTGTGTTTTGGATTGGGAAATTGGTAGCCCATCTTGCCTTTTCGGTTTGTTTCGACACCACCACCAGCCACCGGTTTCTCCCATCTAGGTCGTGACACCGCCGGCATCACCTGAATCTTCAGTTTATCTGCCCAAATTAAAGGTTAGAACCCTAACCTAATTTTTAGGACGTTTTATTTTTTGTACATATTATGATTGTTAATTTTTGTGCATAACCTATATGTTGTATAGCAATAATCAGTTTGTTCTTCCATTTTTTTCGATTTATTATATTTAATTTTATAAATTTGTTTTAACTAATGAGAGGCTATTAATTGATTATGTTAACTGAAATTAGTATAATATAGATTAATTCAGTTAAATAAATCTGATTAATTATGTTAATTAGTTAATTTAATTATTTATGTTTATTTTGAGTAATTTTTTGTTTATTAAAGCAGATTGAAATAGATATAATCTATCAATCTATTCTGGAAGTAGACTTTTACGATTTTGGTTAATATTTAATCATTTTATAAAGTGTGGTGATGATATACCTATATTAGTTTCGATGTGTTGGTTTGGGCTTACCTTGGGTGAAAACTAATACTATACGTTTAATGTCTATCGGTATGCGCTTTATTGGTTTTTACCCATTGGTAAGCCTCACCGATATTTAAGCGAACTGATTGTAGTTACCTGAACACACCATTATAGTAATAACAGTTTGTTTGTACTTCGGTAATCATGTAAACCATATATATAGGTTGAATTTGATAAGGTATTTTGATAAGTTATCTGATAAGTTAGAGTTTCTGTTATGTTACTAATTAGGGGCTTTCTATTCTCAGGTCGGCTTTCTACCGACCTAAATGTAGGTCTTTATTATATATTTCATTCTAATTTATTAAATTTTGATAAAAATATATAAATGTGCAGTTATATCCCTACTTTCAAAAAATTCATTTAAATAATTTAAATAAGTTCTTACTATTTTATAAGTATTAAATTAAAAATAAAAATTTACTTTAACTAAAATTAAAATTAACCAATATATATCAAATTAATTTCAACAACAATTCAATGGAATATTCGTTTTCCATAATCTAATTGCACTAGCTATCAACATTTGTAGAGGACAATAACATAGACTTATTTTTTTAGCTACGAAGTATATTATTTAGAAGTGTTCGATAGTTTATGTATCATTAAAATGGATAAATTAATTGTGATCAATTAACTTTGATTTGTGATTAAGATTAATTAATAAGGTTTACGTATATGTAATCATATAAATTGAAATTAAGGGCACTATAGTTAATTTGTATTTTTGTGGTGATTTTTAATGTTAAAGAAAATTAATTATAATCCATCGTACCAAAAATGACTTTGAACCGAAATGAATGGATGAGATTAAATTAAGCGCCACATGGCAACTATTGAATGAAGACTTGAGTATAGGTCGGTACAGAGCCGACCTGAGAATAGAAAGGCCCTACTAATTATCATGGTTCATACTTAAATACATACTTAAATACAACCCATGTAAACTCTTTTCTTTTCATTTGTTGTTTATTATTCTTGTTGTTTAACTTGCAGATCATGGGGAGGCCAAAGAGACCGGGGAAGTTGTTGGCCGCCAGCAGCCGTAGGTACCCCGCCAGCGAGTCCGAGCCGGACTCGCCACTACGCACGGCACTACGCACGGCACTACGCACCCCGGATTCTCAGTCGGACTCGGGGGGGGGGGGGGGGACGACACAGACACATGTGAGTGAGACACAGTCACCTGCTGGCCACCGTTTGGGCAGCAGTGCAGGGTCTACTGCCCCATCCGACGTGTTTGCAAACTTGTCGGATGATGGCTTCAGGGGGGTGGGGTACAAAAGGGGTGAGAGGATGCATGGCAAGCTCGTAGTGTGGCCCATGCCTGGGAATGTGTAAGTACATGAATCATATATTGTATGTTTTTTTTCTTCAAAGTACTTTGTAACAGTTGGATATGGCATTCATCTATACTTGGTAACAGGCTGGTGCCGAGGGAGGCTGCTAAGCTCATCGGCAGAGAATTCACGAAGCAAGTGGATCTCCTGCCACGGGGAGCCCAATGGCATACTTTCGTCCGGAACGGAAGGTGGAGATTTGGAATGCTCTCGAGGTTAGTGATCTTTCTTCCCAGCTGAGGGTTTTTATATTATCTTGTAATTTGTTTGAGTGGTATGTTATCCACTTTACTTGGGTGATATGTTAGTCACCGTGTTGCTATTTGTACTAGGACAATGTGTAATTGGTTTGGGTGATATGTTAGTCACCGTCTTGTTAGTTGTACTAGGACAATCTGTAATTGGTTTGGGTGATATTTTCTGCTAAAGTGTGCATAATTTGTGAAATGTAGGAGAAGTTCTTCCTCCATAACAAGTTCAAGTCGGAGTTGTGGTACTGCTTCGAACATGAAGGCTCGGAGACCTACCGGAAGAAGGTTGCCAAGATCAAGAAGAGCCGGAAGAAGCTGGGATGGGTTGGGGAGGACGCGTGGCCCGAGTGGATCCGGTATTGTGACGAGGACCCTCACGTCCATAAGCTGGCGGTGCAGAATAGGGAGAACCGGGGCCATGATCCACAGGATGGGACAGGCACGGTGATGCATAGACTGGGTTCGAAATCCCAGTTGGCGCGACACCTGGACGCGGTAAGTTATTATTAAAGTGAGTTACTTTCTAATAGTTTATTTGTTCCAAAAGTCTTATTTCATTCATTAATTAATTTGTCTATATTCGATGAAGATATCGTAGGGGAGGGAGCCGACCATGTGGGAGCACTTCGTTGAGGCTCACAGGGAGCTCGATGAGCATGGACAGATGATCTTCCGTGGTGATCGTAGCAAAAAAGTCGCGATAAATTTTTTTTCTTCCCATTCCTTAACATTTTTTTTGTGCTTCTTCAGTAACGTACTAAATCTTGTTGTTTGTTTGAATTTTCAGGAGGAGTACCTAGCCAGGACTGAGAACCGTGATCTCACCGTCGAGGAGAAGAATGCCATCTATTTGGAGATCTGCGAGCTCGATGAGAAGGGGCGTGTCTTCGGCATGGGCAACCTCTCACATGCCATAGCGGAGACGGTCAACCAGGGTGCCTCGTCCTCCAGTTCAAAGCGCCGACGGGGAACCGCCGAGGTGCGTTCCCAGTTACTCGAGGAGCACGAGCGGCTGAAGGCGACTATCGAGCAGCAGACCCATGAAGCTTCTCGGTTGAGGGAGGAGCAAGCGCAGATGAAGGTTGGCTTCAAGTCTGCGATCAACTGGATGATGCAGAAGTATGCCGGCCCCGATGACGAGCCTCCCCCCGACTCCATGATGTGACAACCTTGTGGATGTTTTTCTTTTTTGTTAGCACACTTTATTTTTCATTCGAACATCTTTTAGTACAATTTATTTTTATTTCGAATAACTTTTTATTTTAAGACAATTAATACTTTATTATGAGTTTCGTTCGAATGCTTGAATAATTAGTATATATTTGTTGGTCATAAATAGTTCCATTGTGAACAACTACAAAAAATTAAATTAAAAATAAAATATTCCAGAAGATTTAGCGACGGATAGATTCATCCGTCGCCAAACCGACTCTAACCAGCTCCGGCCACGTGTATCAGGCGATTAGCGACGGATCGATTCATCCGTCGCTAATATCAGATACGGATAAAGTTATCCGCCTCCAGTTTGGTCAACGTTTAACACGGCGACAGATAATTTTATCCGTCGGTAATCCGAAGGACGGATGACTCCATCCGTCGCTTTTCTTATTAGCGACATCACTTTTCGCTTTTCTTATTAGCGACATCACTTTTCGGCGGCCAAGCAGTTTTGAGATGTGGACATTCGCCATGACTGGTGTAGCGGATGCCCCGCTGGAGGAGGTGTATCAAAGTTTCGGCGGCGAAGAGAGGATTCGAGACGTAGAGATTTAGAGAGAGCGATGGTGAGAGAGAGATGTGAGATTTGAGATTTATGGTCTATTTATATTAAAACTAGCTAACAGTATTGACTAGATTTTGGTTTTTTAATATTAAAACCAACATTTACTATACTTATAATTTTGAAGTTGTAATAATTTATAATTTTTTATCATAACAATAATTTCTCATTCAAATATTCAATCAACAATGAATCTGAATTGACCGATCTGAAATATATAATTCGAACAACGTTTGAATCCTATCAAGGTCTGAAATTCGTACACATCCCAATACAAAGTCATCCGAAATAAAATCAATTATCCGAAACAATTCGATCTGAGCGACACGTTTGACACATCATTCTAAAGTGAGGGATGATCGTTCTACAAAACCAACCGCCTTTCTTTTTTCTTTTTGAATTAAATTTAGATGGAGTGTCCTCATTTTATTATTATTACGGATATAAGAAGGCTCTCATGGGGGTATTTAGTTACCTATGAGTAGCTAGTAACAACATCTGATCTCTTACATGAAACAAGATATGTAACCTTATTACATACTCTAACCAAAAAATCTTGCTCCCATTTCTCTCCTCCCTCCCATAGAGCAACACTCTACCAAAAAACCTCATCTGTTCTTCTCCTCTGCTGTCTTAGATTTTCTTCAAACACAAAAACAAAACTGACCATGATCACTGGAAAAGACATTTACGATGTGTTCACAGCAGTAATCCCACTGTATGTGGCCATGTTCCTCGCCTATGGCTCAGTCAAGTGGTGGGGAATCTTCACCCCTGACCAATGCTCCGGCATCAACCGTTTTGTTGCGGTTTTTGCTGTTCCATTGCTCGGTTTCCACTTCATTTCTACAAATGATCCTTATGCCATGAACTACCACTTCATAGCTGCAGATTCTCTCCAAAAAGTTGTCATCCTTTTGGCTCTCTTCCTCTGGCATGTTTTCAGTAAAAATGGCAGCTTGGAATGGATGATCACTCTCTTTTCCCTCTCCACTCTGCCCAACACTCTTGTTATGGGAATCCCGTTGCTCAAAGCCATGTACGGCGAGTTTTCTGGTGACTTGATGGTGCAGATTGTGGTTATGCAGAGTGTTGTTTGGTACACTCTTATGCTCTTCTTGTTTGAGTACAGGGGAGCTAAGATGCTCATTACTGATCAGTTCCCTGAGACTGCTGGTTCTATTACTTCCTTCAAGATCGAATCTGACGTCATTTCCCTAAATGGCAGAGAGCCCTTACAGGTATACATGCATTCCATGAAGTTTATTTGATTCTAGTATTAGGTCACTTAGGCTTTGTTCGTCAAAACTAGCTGATAAGTTAGCTGAAATTTCGATTCATGATTGCAGACAGATGCGGAGATAGGGGACGATGGAAAATTGCATGTCGTTGTAAGACGGTCAGCCTCTGCTTCGATGATTTCATCGTTCAATAAAGGAATGCATTCGACCGGTATGACACCAAGGGCCTCGAATCTGACCGGAGTGGAGATTTACTCGGTCCAGTCATCACGGGAGCCAACGCCTCGTGGTTCGAGTTTCAATCAAACAGATTTCTACGCCATGTTTAACAGCAAGGCTGCAAGTCCAAAACATGGATACACAAACAGCTTCGGAGGAGATGTTTACTCGTTGCAATCATCGAAGGGGCCGACACCAAGGACGTCTAACTTCGAGGAAGAGATGATGAGGATTGGGAAGAAAAGGAGCGGTACCGGGAAGAGTATGAGCGGAGAGCTATACAATGGTGGGAGCCTGCCTTCAAATTATCCACCTCCAAATCCAATGTTCTCTGGTCCTAAGAGAAAAGAAAGTGGCAATAGCAATAATAGCAATGGCACTAGTACTAATCCTAATAAGGAGCTTCACATGTTTGTTTGGAGCTCAAGTGCTTCCCCAGTTTCTGAGGCTCATATGAGAAATGCTGTCAATAAAGCTGCTACTTCTGATTTTGGTCACATTGATGCTGCTAAAGCTGTTTTTCAACAAGACATTGCTCCTTCAAGAGGTAAGTTTGTTCATCGAAATAGGTATATTATCGATTCTTGATTTTGGTTTTTCGATAATCACTTAGCGTGTTGAAACTCTTTAACGTTAGATAATAATGCAAGCCCTCTACCTGAGAAAATAAACGGAGAAAAAGAAATTGAGATGGAGCAGAGTCCAGTTAAGTTTCCCGCGAGTGTATCTCCATACTCGGGGCACAAGCAAGTGGATCTTGAGGAAGGAGAGATGATGGGAAAGAAGACACAGATGCCTCCTGCAAGTGTAATGACAAGGCTTATACTTATCATGGTTTGGAGAAAGCTCATCAGAAATCCCAACACCTATTCGAGTCTTTTGGGGCTCATTTGGTCTCTCATATCATTCAGGTCAGCACATCGAACATTGTTGGATCGAAAAATGCTCCTTCGTTATGATCATGGTACTGATACATGTGTGGCTTGCAGGTGGAACATCAAAATGCCTGCAATCGTGGAAGGATCGATAGCAATCTTATCGGATGCTGGCCTTGGGATGGCCATGTTCAGTTTAGGTAAAAGTTTGATCAGAAAATCAGATTTAGAAAAAGTTGATGTACTAAGAGATGGATGTCTTAATAATGTTGCAGGTTTGTTCATGGCTTTACAACCAAAGATCATAGCTTGTGGAAAGTCAGTAGCAACATTCTCAATGGCTGTTAGGTTCTTGACAGGGCCTGCTGTCATTGCTGCAACTTCCATTGCTATTGGCCTCAGAGGAGTTCTTTTGCATGTTGCCATTGTTCAGGTCAATTTCCAGCTCTCAATATTCTCCCACTTTCGTATTGAAAATGATTTAGTGATACTAGTAATGATGCTTTAATTTCTTAAATGTATTTTACATACATGTTACACTATATATTTATTCCCATGATCCACATGTTTCATTTATATTTGTTTCAATACGGTTATTATAATTATTTTTCTCTCGCATAGTTTACTCTCGTATGCACTTTTTTTTTACAGCAAATATTACAACTACTCATACACTACTATTATACAAACATCATAAACCACATTATTTCTTCACACATATACCAACCTTATAACTTCGTCACCGTCATGGATCGAACATCTTTCCCTGCTCTAACTCCTTATCATCGCACCACCTTGTTGTCACTATATTTATACTATACATTAATTTTATGTAAAAAAGCAAATTTGACATTTGATTTTGAGCGGAGGGAGGTATATAATGTTTGAAGTAGATATTTATTCATGGAATAGCATAAATGCAATGCAGGATTCCAATACTATTGAATGTGGACTTAAAGAATATATTTTGTTACTTATGACAGGCTGCTCTTCCCCAGGGAATTGTTCCATTTGTGTTTGCAAAAGAGTACAATGTTCATCCAGACATACTAAGCACTGCGTAAGTGAAGTATAATAATAATTCACTTCTTCATACGTACGTACGCACACAGCATATATGCTCAAATTCATTGCACACCGAATTATTTTAATGATTTTTCTTGCCCTCAACTTCAGTGCGTTTGGCAGCAGTCTAGAATAAGTTCTGTACCAGTGTGCTTTAGTTACATTTTTAACAAACTATTAATTTTATTTTTTCTAAACAGTAAATCCATCTATGCTAACTATATTTATTTACCAACTTATAACTCCAAATACGCATAAACTATCTTATGTTTTCGTTAGGGTTCAAACTTCTGACCTTTCGTGTGCTACTTCATCCCCTTTAATTAATGATCCAAATGTTTAGGTTTCTTATTGTTGTTGTTCATAATTGTTTTGCAGGGTTATATTCGGAATGCTAATTGCTTTGCCGATAACAATCGTATACTATGTGCTTCTTGGGGTGTAAGTAACTTGAGAGAAAGGCAGGCAGGCAGGCAGAATAGAAACTTGAGTAGATTATGATGATGATGAATCCAAGAATTGATCAGGATTAGATGTATAATTATTAATTAATGCATACATTGTGGATTGCTTAAAACTGCAAAAGATTCATCAATCAACGAGCTCATTAATTAATAATTATGAGTGTCTGGATCGATCGAGTACATAGGAATCAGTGGACATACACAGCTTGGCTATATGCTGGCTGCATGTGCATGGCTCTTGTTCTTCATTTCATCTTCATATAGTTTATAAACCTTAGCTAGATTACTTGGAATCTAATAATTTGTTATGTTGCTTTTTGTTTTATTTAATTAAATAATTGTTATAAGTTTATTATATGCAAGAAAGAAATTGTTGTTAAAGTAGACAAAAAATCCAAATTCTGACGAGATGGGAAAGATACTCGCTGAATTGTCTGAGCATATTCATTCATAAATAACATGTAAACTTGGTAATGTTCTGTAATAATAGTGACAAGATCTTGTTCTGCGGAAGTCAAACGAGAAATGTTGACTAATGGAACTATAATAATAATACTGATAACTTGGAATTATATATCCAACAATGTTTTCGTTATTCAATCATCATCAATTCAATGGTTCCGTGCATGTGGGGTGTGTGTACACTTCAAATGAACGCTTTCGCATCTTCAATTTCATCAATATGCCCCAATGAGATCTAAATCCTATTTCTACCTATTTATTTCAGAGGGTTTCAGGTATAAACCCTACCCTTAATTTTGAATAGATACTTACTCCCTTGGATTTTTCGGATTTTTTTAAATTATGATTTTAGTTTTTTCACTATTTGAAATACTTACCGTTTTACATTTTTAGATTTCAAGAAAGACTTTCATCATAATTAATGCATTTTATTGAGTTCCATGACATTTAGAATATTCTTATTGATTGAAGTATCATAATTACTTGTAATTATTACAATATATTTATAAAATCAATGAATTAAATGAGATGTATTAAAATGTGTAATAATTCTAAAACGACAATTGAAAAAAATAATTAGAGGGAGTACCTTTAAATACTACCTAATTTGATGGGTTCGAGTCCACGTAGAGACCCTAGTTAGGTATAAAAGGGTCCAAAAACCAAGGGTTTAATAGCACTCCTTATGGTGGTTTTTTTTTACTTAATTGAGACATAAAATCCCAATTGTATAAGTCAAAAAACACCTCCAATGAAATCTTTATTGGACTACTAAATTGGAGTAGCCCTTAGTAGTCTTCAATTAAGCCCCAAATAATTTAAAAACTAATTGTTTAATACATTTTTTGAGTAGGAAATGGAGGGATGGAATAATATTTGACACATAGGGTTTCACATAGAAGCTCCAATTAAACCACGAACAAATTGAAGTCTTCAATTTGCGAGGGACTCTTTTGGGGTTTACATGTTTAAAACCTCAATTAACCCAAAAACTATAAGGAATGCTCTAATTACATTTTTCAGAGCCTAATTATTTCTCTTCTCTTCATCTCTCGCCCCTTCCCGGCTAGCTCTGCCACAATCTTTTGTATTTCTGATTCTGTATGTTACCTTTAATTTGATTGGGTTGAGATCAGATACAGAAATTAAGTTTGATAGAGTTAAGCAGGTAAGGCAGCATTTTATATGGTACAAGACAAGACAACTGTGAAGTATGACATTTTTCACATGATTCTTCACTCAATATGGTACAATAGAGTGTGCACAATGTTGGCTGGATAATTTGGCTTGCTAGATCTCTGTAATTTTACAGCAACAGTGTTGTCGTCCATGTTATTAGTTTGTACTGTATGGATTGTGGGAAATTGCAAAAGAGATTCCAATTTGTATGAATGAGATTAAGAAAAGTCAGGTTATAATCTCTTATATTCATGCCTATTCCTGGGCAGTGATATGGTCATGAATTTAATAAAAAAATAAAAAGATCGGACCTTTAGGATCTGGCGGGTCTGTTGATCTGGGTCCAGGTCCAGAATATAGGGTTCAAGAGGGTTTTTCTTTTTTTTTTTTTTTTTTTAATGTTCAAGAGGGTTTGAGTAAGCGTCAAGAACACTAGTTTCTCGCAACTAGTACCAGAGTATAATTCGTTATTTCTTAAGAAAGAATATCATAAATGGGTTTGTAGTGCTACTCATATGTGATATCTAAAACTAAAAGAAATTTTTGACATTATAGCACAGATAAACAAATGGAGTGTGTTTGGCATGACCACATAAGACAATTTCACCTTATTACCGTTTACACATAAGATCACTCCTTAATCCTTATGGAGGTTTTTTGGGACTTAAAGTCCCAATTAAGTCCAAAAATGGTTTCAATTGACGCTTTTTATGTTTTTTTTTTTTTTTTTTTGGAACTATGCGAGATCATCTCATTACGACTCCAAAAAAGCTGTTCAAGTACAATAAGGCCGACAAAAACTGTCCAGACCAACCACACTACCTACTGTAGCCTACCTTAATCAATAGGAATAAACAAAGTTCCTCAACATAGCAAAGCTAGTCACAATCAAAGATTAGATTGTGGACAGGCGCCTTTAAATCGGGAAACATATTGTTGCGCTGTATCACCACGTCGATCGCTGTTCTGCCAATCTCATGCACATCGAGAGGTCGTTGTTGGAAAATATAGGCATTGCGGGCTGACCAAATGCCATATACGCACTCTGCTATAAGACCTCTAAGTAGCTTCCCCTTCCAACCTTTTCCACGGGCTCTACGGGACAGCTCCTTCATACCGGTATCCCAAGAATTCCAAGGCAGCATCACCTGTATCCAGCCAAGGACATGTGCCAAGACTGTCCGCGTGTAGGGGCAGGCAAAAAAGAGATGCTCAACACTCTCGGCTCCACCACAAAAGCAGCATAACCCATCGTTCTCAATACCAAACCCAAGCAGTCTATCCTTCGTCGCCAAACGCTTATGAAGGCTCAACCAGAGTATAAACACCGCTCTCGGTCTAGCCATATTTTTTAGCACCAAAGCACGCCAAAACACTTTAGTTTTTGGTCCTCGCAGCCCCTTATAGATACTTTGGAGTTCAAATTTTCCTTTAAGCATACAATTACTCCATTCTTGGAGGCCATAGATCCAATCCCGACTTTTCAGGACACTTTTGAGCAGCCAGGAACAGGTCGATCCCGGGCAGTATTCTTCAAACGGTTGATTCTTAATGTAATAGATGTGCACCCACCGTATCCATAGTTTGTCCGCTTTATTCTGTAAATTCCATAATATCTTCGCCATTAACGCTTGATTCCACTCTGCAAGGGCTCGGATATTCAAGCCTCCACAACTTCTGGGGTCGCAAACCTGTACCCAAGCGACAGGAGATTTACGAGAGTCGCTATCCTGTCCACTCCACAAGAAGATACGGCAAATGCTCTCAATCTGATGGAGTACTTGCTTGGGGAGAGGGAAGACCTGAAGCCAATAATTAGTAATAGAAAATATGACACTTTCTATTAGTTGTTGTCTACCCGCAAAGCTCAATAAGCGAGAGGTCCAATGCGTCACACGTTGTAAAATTTTGTCAATCAATGGTTGGCACATGTGGATAGAAAGTTTCCTCGCAGACAAAGGAACGCCAAGATATTTAATCGGGAACGCACCCCTAGCGAAGCCAGTGTGCTGCAAAATCAGATCGGTGTCTGCCTCACTAACACCTCCAAGGAACACTTTACACTTCCCCATATTCGCAGCTAAACCTGTAGTCGTGGAGAACTTCCGAAACTGTTGCATAAGTAACTGAACTGAGGTCACATCTCCCCGTACAAACATCATCAAATCATCCGCAAAGCAAAGGTTTGTAATTTGTAATTTCTCACATTTAGGGTGGAAATTAAAATTCGGATTTGAGGCCAGCCCCTGTAAACACCGATGCAAGTACTCCATCACCAATACAAATAGAAGTGGAGACATAGGATCACCTTGGCGAAGTCCACGTTTCGCTTTAAGTATACGAGATGGGGTCCCATTAATGGAATATCGATACGATACGGACTTCACACACACCATCACCCAGTGAATGAATAACCATGGGAAGCCAAGCTCTTTCATGATCCCCTCCAGTGCATTCCATTCCACCGTATCATATGCTTTCTGCATATCCATTTGTATCATACACCGTGGCGAGATCCCCTTCCTGTTATAACCTTTGACCAATTCTTGCGCCATTAAGATATTATCTTGGATATGTCTCCCGGGTACAAAAGCTGACTGACTATCATTGACGACCTCATTAATAACCTTTCCCAACCGATTGGTGATGATTTTGGCAATAATCTTATACACCGTGGTACAGCAAGAGATGGGACGAAGTTCCCTTACTGTTTTGGCCTCCGGTGTTTTCGGAATGAGGGTCACTAATGTGCAATTCCAAGCGGGGTAAAGTTTGCCTTGATGAAAGAATTCGAGTATAGCCGCAATCAGATCATGTTTGATGATGCTCCATGACGTCTTGAAAAACTTTGCATTGAAACCATCAACTCCCGGCGCCTTACAGTCCCCAATAGAGTTGAGGGCTTCCCCTATTTCTTTCTCCGTGACATCAGCAATCAACTCAACTCTACTGTGGCGTGCCAACTGAGCTCCCGACCGTAGGGCTTCAATATCAACAGCCTGGATACGTGTAGCAGTCTGCCCCACTAAACCGCTATAGAACTCAATTATTTCAGCTTCAATTTCATCATGGGTATCTAAGATGCGTCCTGCCCCAGTTTCCAACTGCTGTATAGTCGATTTCTGGTTCTTTCCCCGGACAAGCGCATGGAAATAGGTCGTATTTGCATCCCCAAGACGGATCCAGTCAGCTTTTGATTTTTGTTGCATGGCCTTTTCCTCCAGATTAAGCCATTTCTCTAACTCCAAGCGCCCAGCTTTCATGCGCTCAATCAGCATTTGGTTTGATCTATCCCTATCCAATGCTGCTTGTGTTGTTTCAAGTGTCTGTCGCCCATCTTTTTATGTTTATTTGTTTGTTTGATTGGTTAATGAAGTAATAATATGGTACATGAGCCCACATAGAAGTCCTAGTTAAACCCAAACTATTGGAGACTTCAATTTTCGAGAGGCTTCATTTAGGGGTTCTATTTTTAAAGTCCCAAATCATAATGAGTGCTCTAATAAGTCTATTTGATGAATAAGGTAAGCCTATTTGATGAATAAGGTGACTGATAGTATATAGAGAATCTAGTCTTTCCTATATAGTAGGAAAGACTGGTTTTCATTTAATGAATCAAATTTTCAGTCAAACCAATAAAAAATCGATCAGCTAATTTTACTATAAATAGACAAAAATTCCAAATCCATTTCACAATCATCTTTCTCTCTCTATACAATCATCTATTTCTCTCTCTAAAAACTATCCTCCTCCTCACCACCACACCACCACCACCACACAGCCCCCGCCGCCACCACCACCACCACACAACCGCCACCACCACACAGCCCCGCCGCACAACCACCACCACCATCACCACACAACCGCCACCACCACAGCTCCACCACCACCGCCTCTCCATGCCACCGCCGTTGCCGCCTAAGTCAGATCTACTTTCTCTATTTTTCAGTTCTCTCTCTTCAGGTCTACTTTCTCTCTCATCTCTCGCTTTCCAATATGGTTTTAAGACTGGTTGGTGTGGTTTTAAGACCGAATGATATGGTTTTAAGACTCTTTTTGAATATTGATATTTTCGAGCAATTCAGCTCATAGTGTTTAGATTCGATTTTTCACCTATTTGTTTACTTGTAAATGTAATTGGAATAGTTATAGATGTCAATATCTTTTAGCAATGTATTTTGATTACGTGTTCGTTGATGAGAAAGAGGAGGAATCTGAATATTGAATATTTTCGAGCAATGTATTCTGATGGATCCACTATTGTGGTTTTAATAGATTTTGGTGTGATTTAATGACTGGTTGTGTCTCTTCAAATTTACTTTCTATCTCATCTCTTGTTTTCTAGTGTGGTTTTAAGACTCTTTCTGAATACTGATACTTCCCAGCAATTCTGCTCATAGTGTTTAGATTCGATGTTTCACCTATTTGTTTACTTGTAAATGTATTTGGAATAATTCTGAATATTAATATTTTCGAGCAATGTATTTTGATTTTTGATTACGTGTTCGTTTATGAGAAAGAGGAAGAACCTGAATATTGGATGTTTTCGAGCAATTTATCCTGATGGATCCACTGTTGTGGTTTAATAGATTTTGGTGTGGTTTTAATATCTGTTCTTTTGGTTTTAAGAAGTACTACATATAATACTACTGTGTTGGGTTTGTCCTTTGTAAGGTTTTAAGGGGACATGATGTGGTTATAAGTATCTTTGTTGTAGGCTTAATGGGTGTTGTTATGATTTTAAGCAGGTGATGATGATGTCAAGAAGCAGAAGTTCTCCAACAAGTTTATTTGAAAAAAGCAATGAATGTTTGAACATATATTGTAATGAATAAAGTGTTTATGTAGCTTATTGTAAACTTATTCATTGATATTTTAATGAAAATTCTCAGATTTTTTGACTTGTTTAATCGTATTTTTTGGTATTTGTGAATGATTTTAGATTGTCACTTAAAACTATAACAAACCATCTTAAAACCATAACGTAAACTTTCAATGCTAATGACTTAAAACCACACAATGACCTGTTAAAACCATACCACGAATGGTCTGACCGACCGGCGGACAAAGTAAGCTAAAAACCAAGCTTTTCCATTAATTTAGGAAAGACTGGCCTCTCCCTAGATTTTGACTTTGAAAATCAATACTCTATATAGTTAGCTTATTTTCAAATAAGATAACTTGTTAACTAGCCGTAATTAAGTCACTTTATTTTATCAAGTATCAATCAACTTATTGTTTTACCAAACAGACGGAGTATCAATTAGATGACTGGAGCATACTTTGACGGAGTATCATTTGACGTAGTATATCTTAGTTTAGTTGCTACAGTACACAGTTTGCTAGAGTATTTTATTGTGAAAGATAGACCTTGTCAGCAATTCAATTGGCCTAGAGAATATGATTTTCATTTTGGTTAGAAATCTAACGGTGCTTCAGATCATACTGCTCAACTTTGGGGATAAAAATACAGGATCTGAAGGAAACCTAAAGTCAGAAAACGGTTTAGAACTTTAGACGCAAAAATGCAGGCTGAAAAACTCTGTTTTCAGACCACTTTTGGCACTCAGAGCTCCAAAACCAAGTTTCTTCTGTGTCTCTCTCATCAGCAGAGAAGGCATACCATACAAGTATAGTACATGTAATCCCAGATGCTAACCACAACTGCTTGCTAGAAAGAAAGAAATCGCTCACGTCTTCTTTCGCCTCTTTTAAGTGTGAGGTTGTTCAATCCACTTAGAACCTTTTCTGTATCTTAGGTCCCTACTCCTACCTACCACATCTCAAGCCAACTAACCATGCTGAAATCATTAACTCACAAAGATACGTAGGGAACAGTAGGAAGAGAAGGAAAATTGTGTTGCATTACGTCAAATGCTTCTTCATCAATGGAACCTAGGACCCTAGTCTATACCAAACTCAAATTGTTCTTATCCGAAAAAGGTTAACCCTCAAAAAGACTGCTCATTTCAGACCAATTCCAAAATCTTAGTTAAGAAAACTAGCCTTTTCCTAAAGATTGAGTTTACCTTCACAAAATGCCTCTGTCCCTTTTGACAAATCAGTAATATTGTAATGTTGCCCATAAAACCTTCACTCTACGGGCAAGAAGAGAAATCAAGAAATCAAATGCTCAACTCTGAAACTAGATAGAGAGAAGGCTATGTACAAAACTTGCATCCTAATCCTCACACGTGTGCAAAGTCGTATACAACCACCAAGCTCTGCTCAAGTCAAGGACGCACTATATATATATATTCTATAGCGGAGGTTCAAACTATTTTTGTCTACCAGGCGGCCAATCAAGCAAGGACTAGTAATTGTGTTACTCTCTCAAATTCAATGAATATACAAACTAGATAAGGACTACTAGAACTCTGCATATTGTCTCTCATAGTTCGCATGACTACCTACTTTTGTAACTCATATTTAAGGCATATATGCTAATAAGAAGATATATTAAAACACTATTTTACAACAAAAACAAAACAAATAAATGACAGGAGATGCTTACAGTTTCATTTTTTGATCCTTATGTGATCTAGCACCTTGCCATTTAAATTTTAAAACATTAATAACCCCTACTGCATCAGCTGAAGGTTGAAAAATTAAGGCACTGCATCTTGCATAACCTAACCATCAAAATAGTTAATATAAGAACTGTGGAAATTCATGAAACCTCAGCAAGGCCAGCTGGAATAACTTGAGGCTTGAGCATCACAAACCGAAACACAAACAAAAATAAGCACACAAGATAGCAGAACAGAAAGCATGAAACACTCTAGTACCTCACTCTAGGTAAATTCAGATCCCCGATCAGAGAAATGGATGCATAACCATAAGGCATAAGCAACTCTAATTTCAACTGAAGATCTGGATCAGACTCAACAGCTCAGTGGCATGGTCATGGATGTAAATACAACAAATGCGCCACTCAGGAAATAAATAAATGCGGACATTAATAGTATCATATGTAAAAACCATCTTCTACCTCTGTCATTAATCAGTTACTCATACAAAAACACATCATTCAGTACACCACTTTAACTTTTCCATGTAAAACAGAGCAAATTGTACTCAAATAACTACTGTTTATTTACATGTACGTAGGAAAACAGGGAGACAGAAGAGGCGAGATAATAACCAGAACTGATGTTATCTGTACAAGGGAACCAACATGATCTCTAGACAGGAGGTATGGTGGAAAAGGAGAAACCTTTGTATCCCTTGTAAGCATAATAAGCTATTCTGGTATAGTAGAATCCAGGAAGGAAGAGCATTCCACCCAGTAAAGCAAAAAATATCCCTGCATTATGGCAACAGGTCGAAACAGTTTAAATAACAAGGAATTGAATATCCAAAAGAAAGAACAAAGTGCTTAGTAAAGAAAGACATAGTAACACCGTTGCTTAAGAAAACTTGTTTGTACTGCAGTTCCGTAGTAATGACAATTTAATTGTGTTAGTCCCGCCCAAACTTCCCAGTTATTTTCGGGTTATTAAGTCCATTAATTAATATTCAAGGCATTTGGATATGCTAAAAAACGGTGTTTTCTTTGACTATCAATAACAGCATTTCAGGTTGACAAATTTTGCAACAGGTCTATAAGTAGCTATTGCAATCCAATCCTCCTTTTCTATACTATATGTATATACTACCAACTAACAAAAGTACGTAATTCTTTTCGTTCTTTTGCTTGTTTTAAAGGCCTGTTTATGTCTCATTGTTTTTACTTATGTTTCTTTATCTACTGTGATAGAAGATATACACTTCTTATGTTCTCATTCCTTTTCATGATTGAATATGAATGAATCCTAATATTGTACCCTTTTGTTTTGTTTGTTACTTCACCGTCCCAAATTAAGTTTAATACTTTATTTATTAACTTTTATTAATAAAGTTCTGCTGGACTTCCAATTAATCTCAAATCATAAAGAAATAATTATTAAAATGTTAATATTATGAAAGTTTTAAACATTATAATTTATAAAAACTTTGTTATTAGTTTTTGATACGGTTTGGAATAAATAAAGAATCTATTCAAACGGATGGAAAAAAAAAAGTAAAGAATCTAAAAGAAGCAGATGAGTATGATAATAGTACTTTTAAAGCATTTGATCCGGATTAAACTATCGTAAATATGTAATTATTAATTTGTATTCACATATTCAACAATTGGTGATTCCAATACATATTACTCCTTTAGTAATAAGCAAACGAAAAAGAAAATACACATAGCAACTTGGGTAGAGAGATAATGAAAATGTACAACTTTAGTTTGGTGGGGTGTGTGAAGTAAAATAAGAAACCACAAGCATATAATCCCATCTTTAAAAAAAAAAAAAAACAAATAGAGGATTAAGAAAACTACAGGCTCTCCAAGCCTCCAACAACTAACATGTAGAGGATTAAGAAAAACTATGAGAATTATACTTTAATTTCTAGTAAGTTACAAATGAAGTGGGCCCCTTACATTAAATAGTCCTTGATAACAGTAACACTAGTGTTAATACTAGCTCCTCCTAAACCTTCCGCAACATTAAACATTATCCATAGAGCAGCTCTATTAGAGCTGTGTACTTTTCAGTAAAGCAGCCTACATTTTTTATATATATAGCTTTATGATACTCTCCTATCATTTGTATTTTCTTTACACAAACAAAAAATCATCCCGCTGCAGGTCTTATGAGAATCTTGGTCGAACAGCCTCCTCAAGATAGGATGATTGCAGAGAATAAAGACCACTGCTACAGGGTTTACGATAACTGATAATTTCAGTTATTATGAAAAAAGTATCTTAACAAGGGATAGATGTGGCCGGACGTGAGAAAGGTAGTTTGTCTAAGTTATTGCTTAATTTGACAACCATAAAACAAACCATGATCTGACATTCACAATTAGTTAATTGACAAAAACATGCCCATACAAATTTACTTACTCTACTAGCCATGTAATCGAACCTCAGAAGATATCAGACAACTACACACCCATTTTATCTGTGAACCTAAATCTCCCTACTAATTTAATTCCTTGACAAGTTCTCTCAACTAATCTACTTCTTGAACAATGAATACTATGCATCTAGAAATCCCAAAGATACAAACCAAATCTGGAAATAGACAAGGTTGAGGCAAGTTCCAATTCCAAAAACAGAATAGCAACTTATTCTGATTTACATCATTTGCAAACACATGCCTTGCTGATTCTTCCAACTTCTTATGTTTACACTGTTTTTAACATCATAGCAAACCTACCAAATTCATTTAATCACTTCACAATAATCTTAAATTTTTTTGCAAACAGGCACTAACAAGTATAACCCTAATATTCAAGGCAAGACACACTGCATCACATCTCCCTGTGCTTTTCAAAAGGGTTCCCCCATGGAACAGGTAGGTATGACTTACTATACCATATATCGATTATAAACAGCAAGCACTCCTTCTCTGGACACTTGTTGCACTGTTAGCCTTTCATAATATGGTTACCCTAGGTCGAAGTTCTACTCCTATGCAGTTTGAAATTTTGAACCACATAACAAGGAAAAACCTTGACAGAGCAATCATTTCAGCAGCCAATGCCTTAAAACCAACTCATGGGATGCTAACACTCATCTAGTGCCATAAAGTTTAAGTTTCCGTTTCCCTTGCATATCTTCTGGTTCTAAGAAAATGCATAACTATAAAGCTTTCTGAATCCAGCTTAATATACATACAACATTATCCATAGGTTACTAGTAACTGATTTTATTTTATTTTTAAATTTATTTATTTATTTATTTTTGGTTGAAACGGCATCCATAGGTTACTAGTAATACAAACATGACTTAGAAGTATCTTTTCCACCGATTCTGATTAAAATTATATAAAGCTCCTTATCCAAAAAATAATAATAATAATAATAATAACAAAAGGATGCAAAAGTCCCTAATTACTTGCAAATACCTCAAAATTGCAAACAGTACCTCATAACATAATTAAAGCTAAATTCATTAATTTCAATAAATTTCAAATTTACTTCACTAAATAAATAGTACTAATAATTGATTGAATTAATAGAGATCTGAGCTACTGAAAATTAAGCAAACAAGCTGAGATCAGAGAGAAGTACCGTGAGTACGATCGCCGCCGACTTTATTGACGGCCATGACAACGCCGAAAACGATGCCGAGGACGCCGAAGACGAGGAGAGCGACGGCGAGCCCGATCTCTTTGATCGGAGGCTTGTCGTTGACTGTGTATGAGGTTTCCATCATTATGTCATCGTCCGATATCGAGAAAGCGTGATCCACGTACGCCATTGTAACTCACGAGAAGAGATTGGATGAGGATGATGAAATTGGTGTGGTTTTGCTTTGACACTAAGACAATGAATTGGATGCTAAAATGCGCCTGTGGTAGGTAGGTACAGCGTACAGAGGTTTCGTGATCAGGTAGAGGAAATAGAGAAGAGTGTTTGACGTGAACGAGATGATGATGTTGATGTGCTCGAGGAGGAGGAACAAGGGTTTGGGCTTTCAATTGGGATTTCTTGGACTTATCCAATTTTTTTAATCTAAATGTTGGATTTTCTTCTAAGTTCCAATTCTCGAACTTAAAATTACATAAAGAACCTATATATCTCTCTAGCATCTAATTACTAAAACAATCAATTTAAATAACATTTTACAAAAAAAGTCATTCTATTATTTTTTTTTGCCTAAAATACAAGTAGTCTTACAAAAAAGGTCATTCTATTTTTTTGGTGCTGTAAAATCTAATCAAGTAGTCTCCAAAATCTCTCTAATATGGAATTGGACTCCAATTTCTCGCTAAACTGATTTCTAATGGTGTTTTTTACATCTAATCTATTAGTGTTAATTAATTACTAACTAATTATATTTAACTATTTTTTTAAATATAGTCACGTCCAAATAATCTCCTAACTAATATTTATATATAAACTAATGAAACTAGCATTTGTGTTGCCGAAACTAATGAAACTAGCACCTGTTGCTGAAAAATCTAATGAATTAGCATTTTGTGTTCACTTGTGATGCTGAAACTAATGAAACTAGCATTCGTGTTTGCCGAAACTAATGAAACTAGCATTTGTGCTGCTGAAACTAGCATTTTTTTATGAGTACATATTCATCTTCATCGCCACACTAGGGACAGTCTGTTGTGAGTGAAATTTTCTTTTCTTTTCTTAAATGATTAGTAGCAAGTCTCCCCTGAACTGCCAACCAAATAAAATGTTTTAGTTTATTGCTCGCATTGTATTTCCATAATCATTTCCAATCACCTTGATGGGCAGTAGTTGACTGGTGTTTTTGTATGGCCTTATACGCATATTGGCAGGTAAACTGACCCGTTGCAGTTTCATTCCAAAGCACAGTGTCCTCAGGTGTATTTAGAGAAAGATGAAAAATTGTAATGAGGTGCATGACCTGATTAGGAATATGTGAATGGAGTAACTGGAGTTGCCAAATCCCATATGCATCCACCAAGTCACACAATCGCATGTCAGTTTCAGTCGGGTCTATAGTGACTCCTTCATAGCTAGTTATCTCACCCGCACCAAGCCAATTATCATACCAAAAGAGAATACCTCGTCCATTGCCAATATTCCATCTTAAGAAAGGTTTGATAATTTGCGAACATTTCACCACACCCTTCCAAGCCGGACTGTCACCTGGTTTTGGAGCATAATGGAGAAGAGATTTCCCCCTCAAATATTTATTTTGCATCAGTGAATGCCAGATGCTATTCTCCTTTTTCAAAATCTTCCAGGATAGCTTGGACAACAGCTCCTGATTACTAGCTCTTGCTGTTCTTATTACAAGTCCCCCGTTTTCTTTAGAGTTTGTCACTTTTGGCCACCCCACCAAATGATTTTTATTAGCTGTGGGGTCTGACGACCAAAGAAACTCCATGTTTAGCTTATCAAGTCTATCACAGACTCCTTCAGGTAACCATTCTGACTGCATATTGTAAACAGGAATTGCGGTGGAGACGGCTTGGATCAATGTTCCCCCCCCCCCCCAGCAACTGATAGAAGTTTACAATATGCAGTCAACTAATAAAAGTAAAAAAAATAGTCTTACGCCAAACATAGAGTTTGGCGTTACGCCAGACTTAGTGTCTGGCGTTACGCCAAACACTAAATATGGCGTAACGCCAGATTTTAAGTTTGGCGTTAGGCCATTTTTTCCAATTTCTTTTTCTAAAATTATCTCTTTATTAACATTATTGGTACGTTTTCATTTTTCAGCAAAACCCTTACATCCAAAATCTCTTAAAAATATGACACAACATTTACAAAAATCAATCGCAAATGTTTCATCAGAAACAAAAAACACAAAAACCATGTCATCCAGCCTTAAAAGCATACCATCATGTTTTTAAAAATATACCATCCGAACATAGAAAATTTAGATAATTTCGAGAAGTTACAATCCTACTCCATAATCATCTCGCAAATTACAATCAACAACTCATAACATCAAACAAATTCGAAAAACTCGTAAAAATAGACCAATCTATTTAGAATACAATCCAGAGAAGATGAAGAAGAAGCACAAAAACAAAACGAGGTGGTGGTGGCAGAGGTGTTGGTGATGTGGTGGTGGTGATGACTTGGTGGTGATGGTGGCGGAGGTGGTGGTATGGTGGTGCATGGTCATCGAGATCTGAGATCTAGAGAGAGAAAGAGAGGTTTTAGAGAGAGAGAGAGGTTGTAGAGAGAGAGATAATGTTAAATGAATTTATTTGAGAAATTTTGCATATTTACATTAAATTTAGCCGACTGGATTTTAATTAGACTGGCTGAGTGGTGGTTGAACCTGACCTTTCCTACTATATAGAAAAGATCTACCTATCTATCTCTCTCTCTCTCTTTTTTTTTTTTTTTTTTTTTTTTTTTTGTGGTAAACAAAGAGCTTAGTCATTAGACTTTATCAAAGTTCAAAAACGGTACAATTGCGGAGGGGGGTAAAACCTGAAGGCTACCATTCTCCAAGTCCCTAACCTCTAATTTAGACATAAAGTCAGCACAAATATTGGCTTTCTTGCTTATACACTTGAAAGTTGTCTACCAAGGAAGGCGCATCTGTTGTTGTATCTTCACTTTCATCTCCTGTAACTCATTATCATCCTCACAACTAGCATCTTCCATAAGATCTGGGAATCGGTCTCAATATCAATCCGCTGGTATCTCCTTTCCCACGCTAGATCAAGACCCAAAGATAGAGCTTCTATTTCTGCCCTTACGACCGACGGGGACTGCAACCGGCGAGTGAAACCCCAAATCCAATCTCCATGACAGTCACGAAGCAAGCCACCAGCTCCTCCAAGATTTGTAGAGGTAAGACCATAAATATTAGTCACCACCCACCATCCACCCCACTATCCAATTTCAAATAAAAAATTAATTTCTCTCTCATACACATACCCCATCCTTCAACCAACCCACCACAACACCAAAAACCTCATTTATCCATGACCACCCACCATCCAATCAATTCAATTTATTTCTTTTTTTATTTTCTTATTATCATTTAATAATTATAATATAATAATTGTATATTATTATAAAATTATTGTATTAATCTAAAAAAGTTCTCTAATTTTCCGAAATAACAAATTAAACATTATTATATTAATAAAGTACAACCATTACTAAAGGGAAAAAAATTAATATTACAATATTTTTATAAATTGATTACAACGAAAAATATAAAATGCAGAATTATGAAAAAACAAAATAAAAAGTCGTTCATAAGTTCCTTAGACGTCCAACACAAGAAGACATGGCGCGACTACTACACATTGGTGAAGAACGTGGATTTCCGGGCATGATGGGAAGTATTGATTGCATGCACTGGGAATGGAAGAATTGCCCGACTGCTTGGGCAGGGCAGTATCAAGGAAGAAGTGTTTATAAGTTCCTTGTGCGCCTCTCTGTTCCGAAGTTGATCCATGTTAGTCATATACTGGGCAACACTTGCAATTCGTTCCGTGGAGAAGTTGAAAATGGGATCCACATAGCCTTCTTCAGGCTCTTCTTGGTTGACCTGTCTCGTCCGATCATTCATAAATTCTTTGGGATCGGTATAGTTCAGATAAGTGTCTCTTTCATCCTCCACTATCATATTGTGCATGATGATACACGCATGCATAATTGTCCCCATGACATGTCGATCCCATAGAAAACATGGATTTTTTATAAATGCGAATCGAGCTTGTAGAACACCAAATGCCCGTTCAACATCTTTCCTAACAGACTCTTGATGTTGAGCAAATAACTTGTGCTTACGGACAATAGGAGACTTGATAGATTTGACAAATGCAGCCCATGCTGGATATATGCCATCAGTGAGGTAATACCCCATATTTCTTTGTCGGCCGTTAATGGTGTAATTGACTTTCGATGCACGGCCTGCTAAAATATCATCGAAAATAGGTGATTTGTTTAGCACATTAATATCATTGTTTGTACCTGGGGATCCAAAAAATGCATGCCAAATCCATAGGTCTTCGGATGCAACAGCTTCCAAAATAATCGTTGGTTTCCCACTTCTTCCTTGATACTGCCTTGCCCAAGCAGTCGGGCAATTCTTCCATTCCCAGTGCATGCAATCAATACTTCCCATCATGCCCGGAAATCCACGTTCTTCACCAATGTGTAGTAGTCGCGCCATGTCTTCTTGTGTTGGACGTCTAAGGTATTCATTCCCAAAGTTGGCAACTACGCCTTCTGCAAACTTCATAACTGATTTTCTTATCACTTGTTCGCTCATTCGAAGGCACTCGTCATGCAAATCTGGTGATGTTCCGTAGGCTAAAACTCTTATAGGACCAGTACATTTTTGGATCAAAGACATACCTAGCCGACCAGTGGCATCACGCTTCTGCTGAAAATATTCATCGGAACTTAGTGCCTCCATTATACGCTCAAAGACGTGCTTTCTCATTCGAAACCTACGACGAAAAATATCTTCATGGTAGATTGGCATGTCTGAAAAATACATTTTGAACAGTTGTTCATGACCATCCTCACGATTTTGCTCAATATGACGCCTCTTAGCTCTAGTATTATGGCTTGTGGGTTGTAACATGATAGGAATTTTCATGACCACATCCTCGAGAATGCGATAAAGTGTTTGGTTTTGTTCTTCCAACTCATCTATTTCGTTGAGACTAGAAGAAGCATAACTTGACATTATTTTTAGTGTGGATACAAGGAAGAGAAAAGATGTAGGTGTAAGTATGGTAAAGATCACTCTCATATTTAAAGAGAGATATAGATGAATTTGAGTGGACAATGAGTTGGATCTTAGTCAACAATGAGTTGGATATGAGTCAGCAAATTGGAAGAAGCATGTGAAGTTTAAAGTTTGTCTGACAAAGATGGAATCATTAAAGTTGTAGTGGAAGATGAATTGACTAAAGAGGAAGAAGCATGTGAACTTTCAAGAAAACGAAAGTAGAATAGGCTATAGACTGATAAAAGCTCATAGATTTAATTATAGCAGTACATATCAATAAGAAACAACACACCTTACATTTGAAAATAGCAAATACACCCGATTACAAACATAATTATACATAATGGAGTGAAATCAAACATAACTGAAATAATACGAAGACATAGTAATGCATTACGACAATAAAAAGACATAGCGATAATTAAAGGTACTCCGCCAACAAGCGATTCTTGACCTGTTCTTCTTGCTCAGTTAGATTCGGTTTAGCCAACAAAGCATTCAACAAATTGGCATTTAGCTTCTTTTTCTCAAATTTGACCTTCACCTCAAGTTCTTTCTCACGCGTGAGCCTCATTGCACGCAGCTCACTAGTAAATTCATCCGAAATCACAACAGTTGACGAAGATGCCACACCTTTGTCCTTCCTTCTAGCTTTTGCCGTATTTCGACCGGTAGGACGGTTTATTGTTGAAGCACCACTCACTGGAGTATCTGGTGTACCATCATCATCATCATCATCGGTTCTTGATTTTTTTGAACTACCATGACCTTCTTGCTCCGGACTCCATTGCATCTGGATGAGGCCTTCTTTGTCCTCCACCATAACTCAACTCCCACTTGGGCGCGTGGCGCATAACTGTTTCAAACACAAGTTTATGCAGAAATCCATCCTTCTTTCCCTTAGTACCCTTACTATATAGCTTGTTAGCTATAGCGTCAACATCTGCATCACTCATTCCGCTCGTTTTCTGGGCATAGGCTTCCTTGCAACAACCGATCCACTCAGTGACATTTTTGTTGAGCCGCTGATAACGAGCTCTCATTGACTCTGCGGAACGTTGGGTTTTTCCGGGGTTTTCTTTTCGCGCTTGCTCATATAACTTGTAAACCTCACCCAAAAGGTTTCTTGTTTCTGACCAGTGCCCTTTATCGCATTTTGACTGACGTAAATCCATGCTGACATTAGGGTGCAATCTTCAACGGCATCCCAAGACACCGCCGCTTGATTGTTCGAGTTCGTAACATTTTGAGGGGTCGAGTTCGTAACATTTTGAGGCTCGGGGCTATTTTGAGTGGGATTCGGTGGAAACTGAGTGTATGTTTCATAACTTGGGAAACCTGAAGAGTTTTGGGTACTTTGATAAGTAGAATAAAACTCTGGAAAGAAATCTTCATTTGGATCCATTTGGCTAGGAGAGAATGAGAGAGGGAATGAGAGTAATTTAGGGTTTTTAGAAGTGTGTAAAATGTAATGAAGTTAAGTTATATTTATAGATGGAAAAAATTATAAATTTTAATATATATATATATATATATATATATATATATATATATATATATATATATATATATATATATATATATATATATATATATATATATATATATATATATATACTTTTCTTAAATAATAAAAGTATCAGATAATATAAAAGATAATAATAAAATCTAAAAAGATAATTATAAAGATAAATGAAAATAAAAAAAATAAAATTAACTAATAGGAGGGGACAAGTGTCCCCCTCCATATATGCCACAAGCCGGTGGCTGGTGGCAGGATGGGCGCACGTTAAAGTGCGCCCATCCTTTTTTTTTGGGGGGGGGGGGGTGAGTGGGGCCCACTGAATAGTGAGCCCCCAAATAGTCACCCCTCATGACCGATAATACAGGTCTAACAACACTTCCATCTGTGTTTAATTTCACCCAACCATCCAAGAGTTTTTTCAAGTTTACCCGCTTTTGAAATCTGGTATCTTTCTGTTTCGATCTCTGAAGGTCGTCGGCCAGTTGTCGGGTCTGGAACAGCAGTTGCTGTAAATTGAAGGATCATCCTCTAAAGATGTACTCATTCCTTGACTTCCAGATGTGCCAAAGTGTAGCAAGAAAAACCTCTTTCCAATCGAGCTCATGGTCGAGGTTATGGTTGAAGTTTCTGTTTGTAATATTCTCTTTGATCCACTGCTCATCCTGTATTAGATCAAAGCATTGGATTTCATTATCCTATATTACTTCCTTCCGTATCTTTTTTGCAGCTAGGCACTTTCTCAAGGCATGGAGTACAGATTCATCTTCAACACCACACTGGGGACAGTCTGTTGTGAATGAAATTTTCCTTTCTTTTCTTAAATGATTAGTAGCAAGTCTCCCCTGAACTGCCAACCAAATAAAGTGTTTTAGTTTATTGCTCGCATTGGATTTCAATAACCATTTCCAATCACCTTGATGGGCAGTAGTTGACTGGTGTTTTTGTATGGCCTTATACGCAGATTGGCAGGTAAATTGACCCGTTGCAGTTTCATTCCAAAGCACAGTGTCCTCAGAGGTATTTAGAGAAAGCTGAAACTTGTAATGAGGTGCATGACCTGATCAGGAATATGTGAATGGAGTAACTGGAGTTGCCAAATCCCATCTACATCCACCAAGTCACACAATCGCAGGTCAGTTTCAGTCGGGTCTATAGTAACACCTTCATAGCTAGCTATCTCCCCCGCACCAAGCCAATTATCATACCAAAAGAGAATACCTCGTCCATTGCCAACATTCCATCTTAAGAAAGGTTTGATAATTTGCGAACATTTCACCACACCCTTCCAAGCCGGGCTGTCACCTGGTTTTGGAGCATAATGGAGAAGAGATTTCCCCTCAAATATTTAATTTGCACTAGTGACTGCCAGATGCTATTCTCCTTTTTCAAAACCTTCCAGGCTAGCCTGGACAACAACGCCTGATTACTAGCTCTTGATGTTCTTATTCCAAATCCCCCGTTTTCTTTAGAGTTTGTCACTTTTGGCCACCCCACCAAATGAATTTTCTTAACTGTGGGGTCTGACAACCTAAGAAACTCCCTCTTTAGCTTATCAAGTCTATCACAGACTCCTTCAGGTAACCATTCTGACTGCATATTGTAAACAGGAATTGCGGTGGAGACGGCTTGGATCAATGTTGCCCGCCCAGCAACTGATAGGAGTTTACTTTTCCAGCTGCTCATTCTCCCCATCACACGGTCAAAAATTTCTGCGTACCGTCTGCGATCTTGTCTGCCATGTGACAGCTACGTACACCCCCAGGTATTTGCCTAAATTCATGGTCTGACCAAAGCCCAAGACTTCATTTATTGTTCTCTTCAATCTTGGTCCCCCTGTTTTTGAGAAGAATACTTTTGATTTAGCAGGGCTGATTTTTAGTCCGGAGGCCGCGTAGAATTTATCCAAGACACGCCGAATACATCTAGCTGTTGACATGGAAGCCTTCCCCATAAGGACCAAGTCGTCTGCAAGGAATAAGTGGGGTAAAATCGGCCCATTCCTACAAGGTTTGACTGCTTCCCACTTCCTGTTATCAACTTTCTCTTGTATCAGATAGGAAAGGCGTTCGACACATATCACAAACAAATAGGGTGAGAGCGGGTCCCCCTGTCGTAACCCACACCCAAGATCAAAAACCTCCAAAGGTTCTCCATTCCACAATATTCTAGTTGATGCATGTGTAACGCAGAACATAATCAGAGAAATTAGCGTGGGTGGAAATTTGAAAGCATTTAAAGTGTCCTCCAGATAACGCCAGTTAACCTTGTCATATACCCCCTTCTCTAAATCGAACTTCATCACCATACACCCAACCTTATTCTTCTTTTTAGACCTTAACGAGTGAAGCACCTCTTGTAACACAAAAATATTATCTTGCGTACTTCTACCCTTTATAAAACTTGATTGTGTGGGGTGCAATAAGATCTGGCATTATGTTCTTTAATCTCATAGTGATGCATTTCGTCACAAATTTATAAATAACATTGCATAAAGAAATTGGACGAAATTGCGAGATTAGCTCAGGACTTGGTACCTTAGGAATCAAACATAGGTAGGCTTCACACAAACTTGGATCAAATTGCTGGGTTTGAAACATTTCTTGCATGAACTCCAGAAGCGAATAAGAAATCCACTCCCACCCTTTTTGGTAGAAAATCGCTTGGAGCCCATCCGGTCCAGGGGATTTGAAACCATTCGTAGCCTAGGCAACTTCCTTAAGTTCTTTCTTATCCACAATTCTGATAAGTTGTTGTTGCTCCTATACAGATATGGAAGCCTGGAGTATTGAAATCGACAAGCAGTGAGCAGTCTGTACCTCTTGCTGATGCCCTTCAGAAAATAATTTTTCGAAAAAGGTACGTGCATGGATTTTCAATACTTCATCTCCCTTTTCCCAAACATGATCAATTTTCAGCATTAGAACTTTGTTTCTTCTCCTCCTCACCATAGTCGATCTATGAAAGAACTTTGTATTTCTTTCCCATTCAACAACGATCCATTTCACTCTTGACTTTTGGTACCAAAACATTTCCTCCTGCTCCAAAACAGTATTATACTCTTTCATAAGTCTCCTTTCCAAATTCCGGAGGAAATCATTTGGTTGATTAGTCAGACCTCTCTGCATCCCCTCTAGTCTGGCAAGAATATTCTTCTTCCTCCAAAATATATTTCCAAATTTTTCTTTGTTCCAAGGGATCATTGCGTCAGGGACCCTTGAAATCGCTTGAAGAACGTCGCTACTCTCTTGCCAAACATGTCGCAGAAGTGGCTCGCACTCTTCATGATAAAACCAGGCCGCTTCAAATCGAAATGGCTTGTTGTCTAGAGGTTTGTCCATGCCAAAGCATCTAGTCATAATGGGGTGATGGTCTGAATGGGTTCGAGGTAAATGGCTAACAACATAATCTGGAAACTTCTCCACCCACGCCTCATTCCCCAAAGCTCTATCTATCCTCTCCATAAATAGAACCCCATTCTCTCTTCTATTTGTCCAAGTGTATGCTGGCCCCTTGAATCCAAGATCCTGCAAACCACAACTGGCAATTTTTCTGCTGGAACGCTGATAATCTGGCCACATTAGCAACGCGTCCACCCTGCTTCTCATGTGCAAACCCAATCTCATTAAAGTCACCTGTAACAAGCCAAGGCACATCAGTAACTCGAGACAAATTTTCTAAGTTATTGAAACATCTCAACTTATCCACTTTATTAGGTTTGGCGTACACCCCAGATAGTAGCCATTGTGGCTGCCGTCGAGGGGCTATCAAGGCATTTATTCCTTGGTCGTTGACATCAATAACGTCTACAACCACATCCTCCTCATTCCAAAGCATCCAAATCCCTCCAGACATTCCATCCGTTGGGGCTATCTCAAACCTTGAAAAACCCAATCTAGGAGCAATTACATATGCCTCCTCAAAGACTCTGGTTTCAAGAAGAAAAACAACAGTAGGTCGTTGCTACCTAACTAAATCTCTAAAATTCCTACGGAAATCATCATTGGCAGCCTCCTGGCAATTCCAAGATATTATCCTCATATCTAACAATTGAAGATGCGAAGGAAGAAGAGGATATTCAATATCCCTCCCCATCCATTGCGCTATCAACTGATATAGCGCTTCTGTCATCAATGTTCTTTGGCGAGCTCGCTCCCAATGACTCAAAATCACTCTCTGCCAACCCACACAATGTTCCTTCTCCAACTGCATCGAATAGGTCTCCACCCCGACTTCCCATACTGTCGATGGTATGTTCATTACACGCACGATCCGTTCGTCTTGGTTCATTCGTAATATCCTTGAGAGGCCCTGGAACGTGTGTTTCTCCGTTACAATTGGTGGGTTCGGATTCTAGTGGCCTACCAACATCCCGTTGACGAATTCGATTTCCATCTCCCCCTCGTCGATGTTGATCGGATTCATTGTTTGTGTCTGCCAATATTTCTTCTACAGAGGTTTCGTTGCTAATTGCGTTGAAACTAATCTAAGAAAAAGTTACGCTAGGGCCAGCTGGAGTCATCGTTTTATTACTGGGTTCATTGATCCGAATTGGGCCAGGATGTTGAGTTCCCCTAGTTGTGGGCTTTGGGCTTGATTTTGTATTCTTGGCACTTGAATAACGGCCCGTGGCAGTAGGAGGCAATACTCGTCCACCTTTGCGGACTTGGGTAGAGGCAGCCGGTGTGTTGCTTGTCGTTGCCTGGAACACGTGGACAGGTTGAGCAGGGGCAGAGCTAGCCTGTGCCTTATCTTTCCCTTGAGTTTTAGCACCATAGTTCTTTGATTTCCGGGTTTCTTGTTGTGGTTCTTTCTCCTTTTTCTTCTTTCTTTCCACGCACATCCATTCCCCACACTCTTTTTTTTTTTTTTTTTGCTTTCTCGACTAACCAGTTATTAGCATTTTGTGTATCACTGTTCAAAGTCTGATCACTGTTTGAACTTGCAGGTACAACTGTCTCTGGACACTTCTCACGTTCGTGGCCCACACATCCACATCCATGGCATATGCAATGTAGATTCTCGTAAACCACTTGGTATACTTTCCCTCTGATTTTCAAAGTCAATTTGAGAGGTTTGTCTGTCTTGACTTGCACACAAACCCTTGCAAAGTGCCCCCTTATCGCATTAAAGGTGTTACCATCGATTTTAATGGGGTCACCTATGCAGGCCGCTACAGTTTGTATCACAGATTCCCGAAACATCTCAATGGGCAAGTTGAGAACCCGTACCCACGTTATGGTGTTGTCTACCTTGTCCATATCTGCACGGAAGTCTGGGTGCCACTTCCGAATAGAGAGAAAGTAGCCTGCCAACTGCCAAGGCCCCTCTGTCAGGATATGAATCCGTTTTTCGTCACTCAATCCCTTATGGCAGTAGCAATTGTTGCCCAGATCCAACAAATCCACATTCCCCGGTAGAGCCCACATGGATTCCAACCTGCTGTACAGTGCATGGTAGTACCAAGTACCCCCCAACACCTTATCAAAATGGCGTTTTCCACGGCTTTACCATTGATTCGTGCAACAAATTCAATTTGTGTGAAAGGTTCATCCGTAGTAGGCTCCAAAACCCTTATCTTGGATTTCTCAGCAGCATATCTTGATTCATCAATCTTCACATCCTTAGGCTTCACCCAGGTCAGTCGGCTAGCGTATGTGGGCAGAGGTTCATCACTTTGGCAGTATCTAAATCTTGATCAATCTGCTCCATTTCTGAATCCATATTGGAGTCCAATGGAACTTGACGAGGGCATTTTTGATGTCTGTCGTCCGTGGACATATCCCCAAGAGTGAGGGGATGACAGATCACACGACTGGAAGGCCACTGATGGCCGGATTTTGATTAAAAGACGCTAGCGGTAGGAATAGAGAGAAAACCCTAGTGTCGCCAGAGAGAACTTTTTTAAACTACGCGAAAGTTTGATCATTGTTTGCGTTGACAAATGATTAGAATCTCCTAAAGATCTACCTCACTATATACAAGAATTGTGAGGGAATTCCAATTGTTTAAATTTGTCACATAGTCCATGGATAAAATTTCAAATTGGAATAGCTAGATAATAAGGGATTGGGAGTGTTTTTGTTAAAAGTTAAGATATGGAATGGCGATTGGCAACATTTGGTACAGTATAGTATAGATAGACTCACAAGTTGACATCTCAATTCATTTGTGCCTTGAAATAGAATTCCCTGGACGATTTACCCTACATTACACCCTACAGGTGAATTAGGCAGAGGATAAAAGAACATTGTACTAGGAGCCTGCTGAGCCACAGATACTACAAACAACGGCACTGCGAATACGCATCAAGTACATAGAAGGCGACATTACTCGTCGAAAATTACACATTTGAGATTCAGCAATACAAGATAAAAAACCGAATGCCTCAAGAAGCTTTGACGGTCTCGCCCTCCATTATAGAGCCTTCTTCAATCTTAGCGGATGAACACCCCAAAAGGAACGAACTAGAAATTACGGTTAACAAAAGACTTCTACTTGCTCTGGCAAGCATGTTAAACACTCTGTACTTTGGCTGGTTTAACATGTGTCTTTGCATCTGTCTGAATCTGCAGGAATAAACTCATCAACATTAGGACCTTTCTACTTACTGATTATTACAAACAGACAATCATGTTACAGTACATGTTAAGAGTTATTTCCGGAGCAAAAGAATATAACTTCTTAACTAGTATAAGCAAGAACATAAGGAAGTTCTGAGATCGGAGTTATAAGGTGGTGCAGTGGAATGAAGCTGGAGCAGTGAGTGGTGTAATATTTGACGTTTCAAAAACAGAAAAGAGAAACGTTCTAAGATGTTTTTGGTCCGTAAACACTACCACTTTCTTCTGCAATTGTTTTCCTGAATAAAGCTCACATTCCTTGGAACATGAAAACAGATGCTTCACAATGCTAATACATAGTATCTTCTACAGTTCTACATATATGCAAACTTGGGCTTTGAAAAAACGATGAATATGGAAGACAGTGTATATATTCGAACCAGAACATTCATAATATCATTTTTTTTTAATAATCGAACCATTACAAAGCTAGGAATAAACTATAAATAATGCCGGCAGTTGGCAAGAATTGAACTTGTAAACAAATTGCTCAAGAGATGAGGCATGCTGAGAACAATAACCAAAGTAGTACTACTACACTACACATTTAGTTACCATCATCAAGAGGGGAGCAAAAGACTCACTCACCATTCCATTGTTGTCATTGATGTTATTTTCGTAGTAATTATCTAAAGCCCACTGGTACTTGGACTGATTCAAACCAAACCAATGCGCCACATGCTCGTCTAAACTCTCATGAGCTGAACAAAATCAATCAAAACACAATTAACAATATTAAATAAAAATAATAAATAAATAAATAAAAGTATGTTAGTACCGTTTTGGAGCTTGGAAAGGGCATCCCAGAAGAAAGCGAAGGGAGAAGGCTTTTCTTTGTAGAATTGGGCCGGCGGAGCCATGACTGGAGGAGGAGGATTCGGCGGAGGGGCTACGAGTGAGTTGGTTTCGGGGGAGGGATCTGGTGTGACAAAGACCGTGTACGGCCCGATCTTACCGATTCTCGGCGGCGGGGTTGCGGATCCAGTGTTCGCTACCGGCGGCATCGTCAATTTTGTTGTTTGTATCGGGTAATTCAGGGCAAAAAATGCAAAAAGGGGAAGTCCTTTTTTAATATAATTATTTTTTGTTAATTGATTGGGTACTTGGTTTATGGTAGATTGGATTATTGGAAGAAGGTTCTATTCTATATCACACTCTATTGAGTGTTCAGAGAGTGGAAGGAAATGAAGTCTGTGTGAACGAACGAACTACCCGAGAGAGAGTGAACAAGTACAGTACTACTACTACTCCAAGTCTACAATAGTCCAACTGTACGAGTAAAGAAGAATATGTTTGGGTAAATTGCAACCTTTGCCCTCAGTTCATGTATTATTTCAATCACTCTCCATAAAGTTTCTTTTTCTTTTTCTTTTTTCTTTTTTAAAATTCTTTCCTCCATCCCTAAAATCTTGACATGGTGGTACTCAATAATGGAAGAAACAAAAATAAAAATAGGGTGTATCTTTGGCAAAATGAGTCCATAAGGTGTAAGATAACTAATAATTTGAATACAATTTAATAGGAGGTGTTTGGCTTTGCAAATTATCTAGATAATCAAATTTCAGATAAATTGATGAATAGTGAAAACTCACAGATAATTATATTTATCTAAAACAATGTTTGGTCCATTTTTTTTCCGGATTGTGGCCCAGATAATGAGTTGGTGTCTGAAGATAATTTTCATGTTTGGTCCAATGTCTTGGCCCATTATCTTTTCTCCAGATTATGGCCCATTGATTGAAATGACATTGATGGCCCCAAAATTATTGTAATGTTCCAAAAATAACCCCCAACAACCAATTTAAATTTAGCTTTTCTTATAAGATTCCCACACAAAAATAAAACTGAAACTAAATTCCTTAAACAGAGTCCCATTCACACGAGATTTCTCTGTAAAATCCGTCTGGAATCGCCGGTGAACAGTGTCGCCGGAAACGCCGATCTTGTCCGGTAAGTAAGTAGATCGAATACATACGTTGTTTTATGTTTGAATTCAGGTCTATTCCATCCAATTTCTTGGGTTATTCTCAGAATTTACATGTTTTTTTGTGGTTTATTTAATTTTCGAATGCATTACTCTCGATCTGTGATTAGTGCTTGTGGATTTATGAAGTCGTAGATCTGTTTGTTTATTGTACTCTGGTCATTACTTCATGTTGATTTGTACATTGTTCATAGGTTCTTAATTACTCCAACTTTAACTCTGTTAGGCTCTTTAGCAGGTAGTTTTGTAGGTGGAAATTGATTTATGTACTCCCATTGAATGGTTTTCGCACCTACTTAATCGTGTTCCTCTTCATGAGCATAATTGGACGTGGTTTTGTAGCAACGTTAAAAAAAATTGCAGATCGCCTTGTATTTTAAGTAGTGTTTATCTTCTACTGCTGAATAAGCAATGAACTACATTTGTGATACACTGCATGTCCATAAGAATATGTAATAACCTTATTTGTGTTCTTGTGTTATAATGTACTGGTTGGATTAGGGAATTCTACGTCTTTGTTTTGTTTTGGTTGAGGCAGTATTGTTAGTTCTATTTAACTTGTACAAATTTGTGAAAGTATGATAAGTTTTACAACTATATGCCATGATCTAGGAGGAACGAAAAACAATACCACCAATTGCGATTTCAACAACAAACATCAGTTCCATAATCATTCTAATAGGTCCTTCAAATAGTTATTTCTCTATGATTTGTATTAGGAGTTGTTGCAGTGTAAGTGAATGATTTTTCCCACGTAGACATGGCTCGTGTAATTCGTAGAAGGCAGAACAGTTTGCTACGGTTGGATGGTTGGAAAAGAGATGAGGACATTCTCCTTGTTCGTATGTTAGATGGCTTTGCAAATGGTTCAAGACTACAAAGCAGGCACTCAGTCATGGCTGCCTTGAGGATTTGTGCGGCTGAAATCAGCGAGAAGTTGCGAAAGAACGTGACCGTTTCTTCACTGATAACAGCCTTGGCCTCAATCAGGCGTAAGTACACTAAATTCAAAGACTTTCTGGCACTGCCAGGTGTTTTCTACGCTATGAGGCGTAATCGTGTGTATGCTAGAGAACTGTACTGGAGCAATTTGGGTGGGAAGGTAATCCCTTTTCCGCATCTACTCTCTCTGAATTGAAGTTATATAACATGTGCCACCATGATGACTAACACCTCTTGTTGCATTGTTATTATAGAATGAGAAAATATCTGCTCGAACCATGAGAACGAGAGGAGAGCCACTGTATCGTCAATTGCGAAACATCTTCTCAAGAGAAGGCTGTTTCACTCTTCTAGATGAGTCCTCTTTGGGAGTTGCATTGGAGGTGGACAATGGAAGATCGTTTGAAAGGAAGAAACTGTGAAATTTGAATCGACTTAGAGTAATCACTAATATGAAGAAGTACTACTTTGTTTACCTGTTTGAATTTAGGTTGCTTGTTCTGTGGAATTAATTTAGTATGTCCTACCATCTTTGTAGGTTAATTTATTTTAGGTTTGATAAACAAATTATTGTAAGATGAAAATTGCATTTCGGTTCGGTAATGTAGTATGCATTTGTTGCTGGATTAACTTAAGTGTCTGTGATTCGTACTATTTCTAGATTTAAATGATGCAAGAACGTATTGACATGAATTTCTTATCCGTCTATAATGTGAATTGTTGCACTGTAATGGTGTGGTAATTATCAGTCTTTTTACTATCATGCACGATTACTATATACCGAATTCGGTTAATATGAACGACAAAATCTTCTAAGTTGCGGGGTTTAATTAAATTGTGCATACGTAATTGTTTGCAAAGTTTATGAAAGTCGGTTGGGAAATATAATGTTTGTATGGCTTGTTTGACAGTAAAAATGATAGTTTTTGAATGGAAATTCAGAATTTCAGCAAAGTTTCATTGCAATTCATCCTTTCACTGCACTTAAGCAAACTTTTTGAGTGTAAATTTGTTTGATGAAGAATGTACTGTCCCTTTGTGTAACTTTATTTGGTAGCTCACCAGCTTTAAATTTTGATGAATTAAGTTAGCTTTTTCGTGAAATTAAGTGATGTGTACACTGCTGAATTGTTGAACACTATAGTATATGTTACTTTATGTAGTACATTGGCTTCTGTAAATTTGCAGGAATTTATGTTAACTTGTTACTTTAGTTAACAGCTGAACACAATCCTGAATTGCATTTAAAGGATGTGTGAATATGGCAGCTGGAAAGGTTTTTGTAGCTTCTGTGAATTAATTACTAAAACTAGTATCTGGAAACTACTAAGCCTGCCCATAGTTTGTGTAAATTTAGAATTGAATGCCTATCAAATTAATAAGTAGGTAGTTCATTTATATTACATGGAATATATATTTCTGTAACGCCTTGTGTTAGAAATTGTTAGGAGCTATTAACTACACAAGAAAGTTGTCAACTCTTAGCAACATCAAGTACAGAGGTAGTATTCAAAGATAGCAAAAAAGATTTGATTTAATGGACAAATCTAATGCCAATTCTTCCAACCTTTGTACAAGCTTACAAGCAATGCATTGCATTGAATTTCTGCACAGTACTTTCTTATATTCAGACTCAAAAAACTCTTACGTTTTCACTATAAATATAAGGTGGCTTCAACGTTCCTTCTCACCAACCAAGCACACAGAGGTAGTATCTCTTATATTTCTAACTCTTCTTATTTATGTTATAATCTCTCAGGTTGTTCTAGTATATTGTATTAATTTCAGTTTTAATACTAACTTGTTCATCTAAATTTGCAGACACACATCAAGTACAGATGGCTACCTCAAACATGACACAAGATCACATGTTCTTCCCTGAAGGTGGTGTTTGGACCAGGGAGCATGAAGAGTACTTTGTCGACATCCTTTCTGAGCATGCGACATCCAACAATGTTCGCATCAATGAAGGTTGCCCGTCTATTAAACGTGCACTTTTCCGAAGGTGCTTGTAATCTACAAGGACATTGTGTGGAAGGACATCAAGCAGGTTAGGTTTGCTACCAAAATTTAAATAAGTGTCCCTTACAAAGGTTTATTACTAACCTGATTTTATATATCGAATTTTCCGTCCTCACTTATCTGCTATTCGACTTATTCATGTTCAGAACTACTTGTATGGAAATGCTTATGTCCAGAAGGGAGAGCAGCAGTGGGACGACTTGGTTAACATTTTTGGTCCAGGGCCTGGGGACGATTTTATCGAACCAACTCATTACATAAACATAAGTTCTTCGGCGTTTGAGACTCCACCAAAACCAGCTTCACCTCCTCGTGGAAGGAGGATTGCTGGAACTCGACGTGGCACGAATGTAACTGGAAATTCAACTGCTGGACCATCAAATGCACGTGCTCGTCCTCCAGTCCGCCGTTCTTTGTTGCCAGACTCAGAATCTGTTCGAGCTGCAGGTGGTGAAGGAGTTGTTCCTCTGGATTCAATGCATACCATTCTACTGCTACTAGTGAGTCTGTTAGCTCAACCGGGGAAGGACCCATGTGGTATGGTGTTGGTAGGTCTGCCGCGAATTGGTTCAAGGTGCTTATGAAACTCCAGTACCTTACACTTTCGACGAACTCAGGGGCAACACCGACTCTGGTTTCGCTGCAAGTAATCATCCAAACAACAACGCACGTGTTGAGGGTGCGTCCGCTCCTTCAACTTCGCCCTTCAACTTTGGTCCTTGGGGAGTTTGAATTTGGATACATGCACTGGGGTAGCAAGTGGAGTTTTATGCTGTTGGTTAAACTTAATTTTCTAGCGTGCTTGACGTATAATGATGTCGGTGAAATCTAAGTATTTCTGTTAATTTACGTATTTTCGTTGTTTTTAGGTAAGATTGCAGGCTTCATTTCATTTCAATTGTGGTAGTCGAACAATTGGACTGTTTAGATTACTGATGAAGATGAATGATCTAGGGCGATTAGATTGAAGTAAGGTAGTTGTTGTTGCAGTTTTAATATTACCTATGTAATCTTGTAAGAAGTTTCATGTTTTTCTACGTGCCATATATTCAACAACTCATCAGTATAGTTGGTGTTATTATCATATTTTATAGCTATGATTTCTGGTATTAATTGAAATTTTGTATTACATAAAGACTCCTTTATCATATTTTCCCACGATAAATTTTTTCCAGACCAACCAGTTCATATTTAGTTAGCTCTATGTTCTTTGTCTCTTCATGATAACACATTTTTTCATTTGAATAGAATGGCATGCTGCTTGAATGATACATTTAGTGGAATTTGAGAAGTTTGATGCTTATTCCTTAATAGTTGTTCCTTAACATAATTGAGATTATTTAAATTGATTGGCTGAATACAGATTCGTTGTTCCACAATCATAAAACACTCATGACAACAACAAAGACGAAACGGAATTGACACAAATAATCTTCCAGAATAATAAACTAGCTTGCCATTTCAATCACACACATAGAAAATGTAATGGCAGCAACTTAGAAGAACACACCAATTGCAACTGAAACCTAAAAAAGAAGACCAACTAATCCTTGAACACTGTGACCAGATAAAGGGAATTATCACGCTTGTCAACCTCGAAGAGAACCGCATCTCCCTCGTAGATATTGTACTGCTGCACGAAAGGTTTCCAGCCCTTAGTGAGTCTAACAAATGGACCCCAATTATGGACCACGACATTCGTTGTGCTTCTTAATCCTTTCATTTTGAGACGAATCTCAGTGCGCTCTGCAGTAAATTCTGTTTCAGCAAATGCCTTTGGTATAGCCTGCAAATGATGAAGAAATCAAACAAATAAAGATTTTTTTATTGGTCAAATTTGTTTAAAATTATTCATGAAGTTCGAGTTGAAATTACCACAACGTATCGACCCGATACATAACCACTGGCCATGTAGACCGCAAAGTGTTTGTGGGTGCTTCGGGCTTGCAAGGCTTGCTGCCATGCAGAAGAGGTTGACTTCTCAAGTCTGGAAGTTGAGTCATAACGGGGGTGGTTGTTTTCGTTCATGTTGCCACGTACGACACCTACAAAGAATGCAACATTATATTAAGGGATTATATTGACTAGATTATTTACACATGATGTGGGTCGAGAAGGCTACAATAGTTTATACCAACTGATGTGGAGCCGACATGAACTCTAGGCAAATTGGTAGGGTTGTAATCTTCGTCCTCACTGTCCGACAAGTCAGAGTATGAATCATAATCGTCTTCCGACATAGAAGATTCAGTATCATCAGACTCCCGAGAGTACGCTTCGCTTCCCCTAACTATTCTCCCCGCATCAAACAAGTTCGGGGGGTCACCAGCATAGTAGTTTGGCTTGTAATTCAATTTATTCTCTTCATCATCTTCCACCGAGACTTTGAATATCTGCTCTTCCTCGTTGAATTTGAAAGTAAGTAAGTCGCCGTTTTGCAGTACAAAGGTCTCACGGAATTCTCTCCATCGGGCGTCCATCCAAAGTTTATCCTCATCAATATCATCTGTCAGCCCAATTTCGAAGGGGCGGCATGAATTCACCCGAAGTGTGATCGTAGCTCTTATATCGTAGCCAAGAGATCGCCGGAAAGCTAGTGGTAGCAGCTGTAAACAATCATCGTAATTGTTAGTAACATAGAACTAAGAACATGGAGAGAGGAAGAAATTATAGGAAGGAACAAGTCTTTAATTAATTTAAGAAGAGACACTTACTTCCCTATGCACATTGTTCTCTCTTATGAGCTTTGTGAAGATCTTAGATTGGCTCATTTTCTTTCTCTTTTGCTGTTGTTGTTATATTAGCTTAAGTGTTTCAATTGTGATTACAAGTAAGTGTTAGAAGTTCTGCTTATATAGATGAGTTTAGGGTAGAAATATATTTTTTTAAGCATGCATAATTCTATAGTTTATTATTTTCGAACCATGAATGATTACATAGGCGAAATGAAGAGGGGAGTAGCAATGTTTTATTCAAGCATGTGTTGAAGTATTTGCATGCAACCTTTTTTTGAATGAATAAAGCATATATTGAAAAAAGTTGAAAAGTACAAAACGTTTATGTAGTAGCAATAACAAAAAGCCACACACGGCTTAAGTGAAAAAGATGACAAAGCAAAACTAAAACCCTGAGAAAGTGATCCCTGGTTGCAGCCGCGGGCCTCGTTAAAACCCACCTATAGTAAAACCCTGTGGGAAAAACCTACAGGTGGGAAAAAGAGTGCCTGAGCGTTAAAGCTGCGTGATCCTATAGTAAGGCTGCCCGGACATATCTCTGGCAACCTGAGGAGCAATAACATCGAGCTGGTGGAGCCATACACCATGCGAGTGATAGTTAGAAAGAGTGTCCGCCACCCCATTCCCTTCACGGTAGATGTGTGAGACTTTGAACTCCAAAGTAAGAAGGAGATTCAGAACTCGTAGCCATCGATTCCTAAACTTCCAAGGAACAGTTGTGGAACGAGACTGAAAAAGGCCCTCCACGTAGGTAGAATCCGTCTCAAGCCAAAGACGATACCAACCCTGTTGGCAAGCCAACTCCACGCCAGTCATGGCTGCCACAAACTCAGCCTCATAGGCAAAGGCGCAACCTATATGTGTGACAAAACAGCAAAGGACATGCCCAAAATGATTACGAAAAACTCCCGCGGCTTTAGCATCACCCGGGGACCCCATAGCACTGCCGTCTGTATTGCATTTAATCCAACCCCACATCGGGGAATGCCATTGAACCTCCACTATAGTGGTGCTGCCCCTAGCACGCCCACGTATACCCAATGAATGAAGAGTAAAAAGGTCCTCCTGAGTATTGAACATAGAACCTTTCAAAGAATGATGTTGCTCCCGTATCAAGGACTTCAGAGAGAGAATAATGGAGTGTCGTGAGAAAGGAACATTATCAAAAATCCTCTTGTTTTGGGTAGACCATATTAGCCAAATCAAGGTGACAAAAGCAAGACGCCAAATGGAGCCAACCTGGGAGCTAAATGTCCGAGACATGGCAAAAAGCACCAGTTCATTCAAGCTATAGATAGAGGGCATCTGGAGATGAAAGATATCCAAAATACGGTGCCAAATATCCTGAATGAAGCAACAATGCACAAAGATATGATCAATATCCTCACCAGAAGACCGACAGAACACGCAAAAAGACGGTCCCATGAAGCCATTGTGACGTAAGTGATCCAGTGTAGGCAATTTACCATGAATAGCCCGCCAAAGTGTGACAGAGCGACGAGGTGGTATGTAAGGTGCCCAAATCCAATCGCCCCAAGTGACCACAGGAAACTCCGGACGAAAGTGCTGATAGAAAATAGAACTAGAAGCAGATCCATTTGATGAAGGTATCCATATTCGGGTATCAGAGTGAGGAGGAGCTAAGGTGTAATTAGCAATGTCTCTAGCCACATCCGGGAAAGCCATACAGAACTCCGGTAGAATATCCCAAACCCCATTGGTGGTGTAATCAGAAATAGAAAACTGAAAGTGATGTCGTAAGTGAGCCGGGATCCCCAACCTTTACTTTACATGAAATACGAATCTGGGAAAATGTTGATAGATTCCCAACAATAGCATGAGGACAAACACATGTTCAACAATCTGATAATAACAATCTCCTTTGGATTCCCAACAATAGCATGAGGACAAAGAATTGCTGCATGTAATTGTCTACACACGGGAATAGAGGGAAAGGTGTTCAACATGCAAGATTTTTTTGAGACTTGTTCAATCACACAATTTGTTTTTCTCTTTTGAAAGATTCCCAGTCAGATTTCTAATAGCATGTACATATCTTCACAATCTGACTTCTTTATTTTGGTTGGGAAAAAAGGAGCAGCATGTTGAAGTTTTCGAGATAAGCAAATCTGAGTATGAAAGAGATTATTAAGAACTTGCAGAATTGGAGATGTTGTAGTATGTCGCACTATGCCCAATTCCAATCAATACGAATGAGAAAGTAATAACTAAGTTTTGCAGAATCGGAAGCTAACGAGTATAAAGGTCAACAAGAAGAAAAAGAATGCATCAGAATCTTGCAAGTAATGTAGGCTAATGAACAGTAACCTGTAATATGTCAAACTAACCAAGTTATGGCAAATGAAACATGTAATCATCATCGTGCAATGTCATTCGTTCCTATGAAGTTAGAGAATATTAAGTTATCTCACATATACACAAAGACAGCATGTCCATGGTCTATTAATCATCACATATAGACAGCAAAAGGAAACAAATATGTGGTTTCGTTCCAATGAAGTTAGAGATTTTTTTCAGTCACCTCAAACCTACACAAAGACAGCATGGCCATGGTGTATTAATAATATGACATAGACAGAAAATCAAAATATATATGTCGTTGTTAAACTCACTGCGCAATGTCTGACCCACTCGTCGTCCTCATGAACCTCCAATTTTAAAACTCCATCTTCATCCATTTTGAAGTTCCCCCACTTTTATCGATAATCTTCTTAACTTCAACGTACTGCCTCTTTCAGTACTTAAGCTTGGATTCAATCTGGGACTGAACCACATGGCAGCCATGAAGCCTACTCCGCATCATCTTTACCATGGATGTGTGCACGTTAGTCATTTTGTTAGTGTGGTCACGCATACCCAGGTTCATAACTTCCCTCATGCAATCACATAGAGTTGCAGTTGCCTCAGTATCCCACACAAACCTAGGTACTTTGGGCTGTGAAATGAAACTTGGATCTAGAGAACCTTGGGTTGGAGCTGATCCTTGCTGCAGATAATTATACGTGGCAGGGGTATGGATTGGTGCCACATCGGTAACAGCTCCTGAAGTCGTACCACTAACCTGACTTGACCCTGGTCTTACTGTAGGAACATACTGGGCTCGAAGTGAAGCCATAGTGGGAGGACGAGCACTTTTATTTTCTAATCGGTACACACCTTTCATCTGGAAAAATAATCACTGAATTAATACCGGTGTCCCAATGGCAGGTAAAGCTAAACCAAATACAAAAGTGTCTGCAGCAGTGTGTACATAAGTAAGCAACAGTAAGTAATAAATACGCTTTTCAACTATTAATAGTGGAGGCATAAAGGTATTTCACTGTTATCCCCAAATATAGAGTAGGGCATGTACTGCAACGTAAAACTAACACAAATATTTTAGTACATGAACAACAGAATACCACAGAATTGTTTCAAAGACAAGGTGGCAGGATACAAAAAACATGATCCCTTCCATGTTTACCACATAAGATACCTTGACTAATAATTTAAATTCCATCTGAGCACCACAAGTTGACATCATGTCATTAATTTTACTGCATTTCTCTAAAGTTCCTAAATAATTTTAAAATGCATGCAAGTGTAAGTAGCCCTAATCATGGCTGGCCGCCACGGATGGCTAGCCATTCATCGTAAAGTTCTTGTGCCAGATTGTCACGGAAGTCGTCCCATTCATCAGAATGCCGAACCACTTGAACATAATCAACCGGATGGTCATCTTCCATTGGATCGTCCATGTCCTCCTCTAGTGGCTCATCCTCAGCAGGATCCCGGGACATGTTTTTCCTTATGAAGTTCTGCAGCAAACAACATGCAAGTATGACTCTACCCTGAGTCTCCACCGGATACTTAGACTGCTCATCCAATGAAACCCAACGTTTCTTCAGCAAACCAAAACACCTCTCAATAACATTGCGAGCCTTAGAGTGAACCATGTTAAAGAACTCTTTCTTGTCCTGAGGTGCATCCGTACCGTACCCCCATTGTTGTAAGTGGTATCTCGTGCGGGTGTACGGAGTCACAAAGTCCTTCCCATGGGTGTAACCATTGTCACAGAGATAGTATTGTCCTGTAATGTCACAGCATAAGTCAGAAAGCAATGCACTCGCATTAAATCCTAGGTCTTAGTAGAGGCAAGTGTTTAATAACATGTTGAAAGATAAGTAATTGGCGAAGCAACATTCAATTTAACCAAACAGAGTAATGAAATAAAACAAACACTAGCATCAACATATGGTATGTAGTATTTTATCAAATACTACTACTCTACCAACTCACATAGGGTCATCTTAGTGTTTAGTGTGAGACAGGGTTTGGAAAGAACAACCAACAATTTTTCATGCTATTTAAAAATAACACAGCATATTGACATAAGATGTATGTGTACTGTAATTATATATTACGTATTTGCAAAATTTTATCAACACGATTACAACAAATGTGTTTGTAAGACAGTTTAGATTTTTTTCATCAATCAGGAATGAAAAAGGTTTGCCACATATTACTTATAAATATCTTTCAATTAAAATTATTTATTGAAGGGCTAGTTTCACCCATTTGCAAGCAATACAAGTCTCACTGAAATTATGAAGCAATTATGACTAGTACAAGTAAGCACATTAGTAAATAAACAACGAAATAAAGGTGCTTCAGCTGAACCACAAAACTTTGAAACAATTTCCAAATAGTCCAAGTAGATGTCCTACAGGTAAATAATCATGTTGTCCCCTGTAAATAAATACTTTTAAACCACATTTCACTCACATCATGACATGAAATATTAGCATCCAAAGTATGCAGACAAGTTATAAGACAGAAGGCCTATGAAATTTAGTAGTGGAAAACAAATGAAAACAAACAGAGAGTCTCTTATTCTCACAAAGTACACATTCCTTCAACAGTGAAACAAACAACAACCTACTCACAATACAATTGCAAGAAGTTAATTGATAAACATTTTTTTCCATTTTAACATGCACCTTCGTAGCATAAAATGTTGTTTTACAATTCACTTTTCATTATCTTTTCATTAAAATCATCTGTTGCAAGGAAAGATTGTTCAATCATTTCAATCAATAGAATGCTCAAGAAAATGATGCAGCAGTTCTTAACTGCTTCAGACATATATAAATTAACCAACCAGCACAAGAAATATAACTTTAATTTCAACATTAACAGGATGTCTTTGTTAAATATTTCTACTACCACGGCAACAAGTACAAGAATTTGTAACAAAATGTAAACCGAGCTGCTATTTTACCTTCTGGTACACGTAACCCGTCACGCCTAGCGAGAGCATTCCTTAGAACCCGACTATCAGCGGCAGACCCTTCCGAACCAGAAAGAACGTATGTGAACTCCATGCTCCAGTTGCATGCAGCAAGTACATTCATCGTAACAAAACCTTTACGGCCACGGTAAGGCATCTGCCTGTCTTTAGGTACTAGGACCCGGATGTGAGTCCCATCAAGAGCACCTAGACATCCCTGAAAAAAGTGTAGCATTTCAGACTTCGAAAATTTCATAATGCTGCCAGCATGACAAACAAACCTACCGAACATACAATAGTACAAGACAAAACAGTTTGGGAGAAAATGTTCAAACCTGGAAAGGTTGCCATCTTTCTGGTGCATTATCGGGGGTCATCGGAGTTTGCCTAACCAATAAATCCTTGTGCACAACCAAAACAGCCCTTAAAACCTTGTGGAAGAACTTACTTATAGTTTCGCTTGATCGAATGAAGTCAAAGTGGATTACCCTCCCTTTCTTGTTGTGTGCAATTATGGAAAGGAAGATCCCAACCTGTTCCTTAATTGACACATAAAGGCCATCCCTCAAACCACCTTTCGTGTGCAACAACTCACATAACCGGTGAAAATAGTTACGGTCCATTCGAAGATTTACTATGCAAGCTTTGTCATCATCGACAAAGAGGCGGAAGTTCCGATCAATCTGAACATACAGTTGGAAACGCATATTGTAGGGCATTGGGTTTTCATGCTCTATAAACCGCATCCTGTAAACTCTCATGTTTACCTCAGCCGCCAAGATCCCGATGGCCATGAACAATTCCATGTTCATTCTGTTAAACTGTATTAACATCCACAGTAGTTGCCGACGCCTCAAATCCATCTATGTGCACAAGAGAAAGTAATGTTGGTTTCCCATTAAACGTCTATTCATACATTGTCAAGCAATATGATACACTGTTTTTTAAAAATCATTATTCTAAACAACCCCTCCTCATACATTTTATTCTTCAGAATTTCATTTCTTAATTACACAGTCAATTGTTTTAATGTTATTACTTGCAAATGATTGAGCTACAAACCTTAATTTTTCCCCAAAAGCTTGCATCACTCCAACTGACTTTCAGTAAACCAAAACTACCTAAATTTTTTCACATAATTTTTGTACATATGAAATTTACAGTACCCCAGCGGTAGGAAGTAAATTACCCAAACCCTAACTTCACAGAAAACTTAACTAATAACAACATTTTTATAAATCATTAACATGTAAGGCTCAAATGTAGAAAACATGTAATGCATTAACAAGAGGATTAGTCCTTACCTTAACCGAAGTAGTAGCGGTAAAGAACCTGTTCGTCGTAACAGTAGCAGAGCCGGAAACCTGCAACACAAAAAGGTGCACAGCATAAATGAGCTCACTTAACGGAAGAAACGTACAAATCGGTCCACAAGAGCATGGGTTGGAAAACAAAAATTGGGGAAAAACGACATACAACTCTGGATGGCTGGACAAAAATCAAACGTACCTTAGAAGCGCCAACGATGAACCCTAAATCGATTTGGGTGTCTGATAGAAATTGGGGATCTTTATGTTTATATATGGCCAAGGAAAGGGTAATAACGTAATTGAAGAAGGAAGCTGTGTTTCTACACATGGTGGGGATGCGATAATGACGTCAGCGATAATGCATTATCGCAAAAAAAGAGGGAGAAAGATAATGGGCTGGATAATTATCCCAGCTGCCAGCACAACAATTCGGACCAATCACAACACTGCCCGGCCCAATTATCTTGGGCAGCCCAATTCTCTTATCCTCATTTATCTGATGGACCAAATGGACAATTGATGTTATCCAACAGTACTTAAAACACATTATCTACCAAACCAAACACCTCCATAAGGAGCTCTTCTCTACCAGAGATGGGATTAGTGGTGGATTAGATTAAATGAAAGATTTAAAAATATTGTTGTATATATTATGGTGTTTGGTATACATTGTAATGATAAGTGAAAAAGGTATATTTTGATAAATTTAAAAGCCTTATTACTGAATTTGGAATGTTAAAAACTCAAAATTGGTAAGTAATTTAATCCATCCATCATAATCACTAATCTTTCACTTTTAAAGGAGATTAATATCTGCCAATAATACCGGGTCAGCTGGATTTAATACTCTTGACCCTGTAATAATTAGCTTTTACTGAACATCATATTAAGAGGAATTAATTATGTTAATATATCATAATTTGCCATAATATAACTTACAGAACGGCTCCTAAGTTAACTTATATCCGATATTTAGGTTTGCCTACTCAAATGGGAAGATCTAAAAAAGAAGTGTTTGGCACTTTGAAAAGAGCGGTCATTACACTGTGAAGTCTGGGTACTTCCTTGCCCGGAACCTGAAGAAGCAAGCTATACAAAATAGAAAAGGGGGGAGTAGTACTGTTAGCGTAGATAATTGGGAGTGGCTTTGGAAGTTAAAGCTGCCTCCTAAAGTCAAGATTTGTTTTGGCGTTTATTTCGAAATTTGCTCCCTGTTTGTGATAATCTTGTTCATAGACATGTTGATGCTAATATGTGCCTTGTTTGTAAACTGGATGTGGAGTCAGTCCTTCATGTGATTCGTGATTGCTCATATGCCCGACTTTATTGGGCAATGTCTGACATTGCGCAGGAGAAGCTGGCCTTGTTTGCGGGTTCTTTGTCTGACTGGATCAAGCAGGTGCGTCGTAAGGTGCAGGGGACAGAGCTGCTATTCTTCCGGGCATCTTGTTAGTCGCTTTGGACTAATAGGAATCAGACGTTGCATCAGCAAGAGGGCTTTGATGCCATGCAGTCCGTTCAGTTTGTAAAGCGATATTTGTCTAAGTTTCAGGAAGCTCAGAGTTTGTTTGCTATGCCTAGGCCGCTGGAGGAGCAACAAGAGTGGATGACGCCTGAAGCAGGTTATGTAAAAATAAATTGTGATGCTTCCGTTCACAAGTCTCAGGGCGGTGTGGGACTAGGTATGGTTGCTAGATCAAGTAATGGAGTGGTTTTGGCGTGGAAACAGAATTTCATCTCTGGTATACAAGACCCAGCAGTAGCAGAAGCATTGGATGTAGCTGCAACAATACAGTTGGGGGTCAATTTGCAGGCTACGCATGTTATCATCGAAAGTGATTGTCTCTCAGTCATACATCAGTTTCGACGTCAGAGTCACTCTCAGATATCGGCAACATCATTTCGGAGGCAAAGTTGTTATTTCCTTTATTTTCAGACATTTTATTTCTTTTTGCTGAACGCAGTTGTAATAAGTTAGCTCACAATCTAGCTCGTATTTCTTTTTCAGACAGATTTGGCTTTGCTCTCCCAGACGAGTTTTTTGATGATGTACGGTGGTATGTTGGTGATTTATGAAATTATTTTCCCTAAAAAGAAACCTTATTTTTAATAAGGTACATATAGTAAAATTTTAAATTAATAAGCTAGTGGTGTTATGCTTTCTCTATCATGACATGGTCATGTGGTTTCTCTATTTATATGTTACTAGGGAAAATTACTTCTAGCCACCTCCTTGCTGCATCAAATCACAAAACTTTCCCCTTTAGTTCAACAATTACATTTGACACCACTGACCGGATTTTAGTTGACTTGATCGCTATTCAATTTTGTTATTTCTCCGTCCAAACGCGGTCTTAGCATAAGAAAACCACATTAAACCCTTTTGGCATTTAATATTCACTATTTCCATTTTCTCCCTTTTCTCTTCGTCTTCTTCCCTTTCCCTCCAAACCCCGTCTCCTCTGCAACTCCAAATTGCACCCAAAATCTCTACTAATCTGATGTTGTAAAGCCCATCACTTCACGTATTTTGGCTTATCGGAACCGTTCGAAGTTACTTGGAGGTCAAATTCCGTCAAACGGCGCTGCTTTGAGGTGAGTAAAATTCGTTTTAATTCTCGTCGTTTTCTTCAGTGATTTTGTGTTTTAAACCTTCATATGATGCCTCTGATATGTTTGTTGTGTTTCGTCTTTCCATAATTTAACCGCAATATCGAACTAGGGTTTTAGGGTTTTATATTTTTTGACAGTTCTTTTACTATCTTTGTTTTGAAGGTATGGCACAGAGGAGGAGGTTTAACATCCGGTTTCTATATGGGGGAGAGCCAGTCACTTTGACAGGCATCAACTGCCAAAGGTACAATCACAAGAAACTCATGTCTGATATCGATAAGCATGTGTTAGACAAGTTAGAAATGCCAAAAGAGCATTCTCTGTTTTTTACTGTCCATGCTGAGGTTGATAATGGTAGCAAAGTGTTAGAGATTCTTAGAGATGATGATGTTACCCAAATGTTTGCTAGAAATATGGACACTATGGATGTTGATATTTACTTGGAGCCTGTTTATGCTGAAACTCTTGCTAAAATTGAAACACCTAAGAAAAATAGTAAGGGCAAGGGAAAACAGGTTGTTGAGGATCTTGATCTTCCCTTTGAGGTGCCTTTAACTGGTGAACCACCTCTGAGGAGAAGAATATACAGGCCTAGGGCTACCAAACCACCTCCACCCAAAGCACCAAAAAGGTTCCCTAATGCAGAAGATGTTGTGATTGACTTGACTGAAGATCATGGTGCTCCACCAATGACACAAGAAACACAGCCTGAACCAGAGCCATTAACTCCACCTCCATCAAACATTGAACCTGAGCCAATCACTCCACAACCATCAAACAATGAACCTGATCCAATATCACAACCCAGTCCCTATATTCCCACATTTGATACTCCTGATAAGCAACCTCCTCCACCAATGAAGCATTTGTCTTAGACTGTGATTAAGTTTCAAACTATCTTTTTGGTTCAGTTCTTGTGAAGATCATCCCACAAGCTGACTTATGGATTATTATGTAATGATGCATTATTATGGATTATGGATTGTTCAGTATCATTATGTAAGTTAAAGATATTGCACTTGGAAATGGAAAACTTATTCTAACTATTTTATTTCTTCACTTGAATGCTTTACAAATTTGAACAAATAGGTACATAGCAAGTAGTAAAAGGTTTAGGCACACTAGTTGCCTAATCCTAAGGTATTTGTCTTCCCTATTTGGTCTTGGTTTTGGAGCTCCATTTTTCCTAGCCTGCTGCACTTGTTCTTCTTTAGGTGGTTGAATTTCTTGTTCCATACTTTGTTGCACGCGTTGTTGATGTGTTGTCGGAACGTACTCCCATAGAACTGTGGGATGAATCACTTCCCCCCGCCTTTGTGATGGATTTACTTGCTCGCTCGCCCACTCAGACCATCCGTGTGTAGGACACCCCCAATAAAACCTACCATCATTGCCCACAGATAAGACCGTACGCTTCCGGCATCTTGTAGCCTTGCAAACTGGGCGAAGAACAACACTAGAATCACTCATTTTCTTAACAAACAACAAGATATACAAGTATATAACTAAGGCAAGGAAGTAAGAGTGCATAAAATGGACTTAAAAGGGGTATAAATAGGCAACAATTTGAATTCTAACGGCTACTTGGAGGTCCCCAACGACTACATTTTTTTTTCATTTACCACTTCATTGCTACAAATCAATTACATTTAGCCCCACACGTGAGTAGCACGTGACCAAATGTGAAGCTGTTTGTCTCAGGCAAGAATCAGAAATTCCGGCAGGGCTATTTATGTCATTTCCAGCTCTTAATTCGCAAAAAGTCAAGGTCGTGGTGCTATATGTAATTGTTTTTGTTAAACTTTGTGCTACATGTAATTGTTGAACTAAGAGGGATAAATCTGTAATAAAAAAAACTAAGAGGGGTACTGTATGTAAATTACCCTATGTTACTACTTTTGCTTAGACCTGACAAAATTCATCCGCATCAGAAATCCGATCCAAATCGATCTGATCTGAATTCAAAATTTCACCGGAAATATTTTGGTCAACCATCCGAACGTTCACCCAAAAATATTTGATCCAAATTATATGATCCGAAATAATTCAAATAAATCCAATCTGAAGTTCATCCAATCCAAATTAAATGTGGCCCGAACTGATCCAATCTGAAATTACCCGAATTAAATATGTAAAAAATATTTAACTATTTACATTCATAATAAATATTTTATAGTATAACGAACTTATAATTAAGACTTTGAAGTTGTAATGACTTATAAATTTTCATTATAAAAATTTGGATTTAAATATTCAATCACCAGTGTATCCGAATTGACCCGATCCGAAATATTCTGGAATTTATAATCTGAGCAACATCCAAATCTGATCAAAGTCTGAAATCCGAACACATCCGAACTCGATTTGATCCAAAGTCATCTTAAATAAAATTACTCATTCGAAACCAAGGAGCCTAGATCTACAAACAAGAACAAACATGTACTTAGAAAATATCATGTGATACGTGAGATTATAGATAGAGGAGAAGTTAGTATAGAACGTGTCTCTACCACGGACAACGTGGCAGATCCCTTCACAAAAGTCTTATCAGTGGAGGCTCATACAAGACATTATGCTAGTTTAGGAATGAAACATAAAGGTGATCATTGGCTCTAGTCCAAGTGGGAGATTTATAGTATGTATGTCCTAGAGACAACCACATTTAAGAACAAATATACTATTTCACAATCAACGTAATACAATATATGTTTGCTTATTCATGTTTATGTTTACTTATGTAACGACCCGGCCCACTAACGGCCCGAAACCCAGCCTAACGGGCCGGCAAGGTTACTCATGGACGCTCTCCGGGGTGATATGCTGGCCCCACATACCAACACGAGTTCTAATCCGCGCACTTTGTCCTCACTCGTGCGCGCACCGGGAACTTCCCAGTGGGTCACCCATTCTAGAATTTCTCCAGAGCAAGCACGCTTAACTCTGAAGTTCTTCTAGGTGAATTCACGAAAGGAAAGGTGCACCTTGTTGGTATGAGTAGCGTTCTCAACCCTTTTAAGCATCTGAATTCTGGGCGTTACAATCACCCCCTCTTAAATTGCGCAACGTCCTCGTTGCGCGCTGTCCTGAGACCAACCATCCGTGCAAGATTCTAGAGGTGGGCCCTCCAGGCTCAAGAGGTGGCTCCCACCGTCGATACGGTGTAGCACTTTGCCCCGGATGGCACTTTCCTGCAGTTCCGGATAGTCCCGCTCTGATACCACTTGTAACGACCCGGCCCACTAACGGGCCGAGACCCAGCCCAACGGGCCGACAAGGTTACTCATGGGCGCTCTCCGGGGTGATATGCTGGTCCCACATACCAACACGAGTTCTAATCCGCGCACTTTGTCCTCACTCGTGCGCGCACCTGGAACTTCCCAGTGGGTCACCCATCCTAGAATTGCTCCAGAGCAAGCACGCTTAACTTTGAAGTTCTTCTAGGTGAATTCCTGAAAAGAAAGGTGCATGTTAGGAAACTTGTAATTTTGATGAGCAATTAACCATGCTAAATTAAGAACAGTCCAGTAACTAGTACTCTTGAGGTCCATAGGATTTTAGAATTTTTAAAAGGACATTGTAAAAGAGGAACGTTTGCTGAAAGGACTTAGATAGGTGTTAGATAAGTTTTTATCTTGGTGGATGACGTACTTTAATTTCTGAAAAGAAATTAATCTATTGACACTTTAGCGTATGATGTATTTTATTTTCTGAAAAGAAAATATCTTATTGATGCTTAGCTTTGATGTAACTTATTTTCTGAAAAGAAAATGACCTATTGAAGCATTTGCTGAAGATGTATTTTGTTTATTATAAACAAATTATTGAAGCAAATAAGAAACCGGTCAGAATCTTGAAGACTTTTGAAGATCTGAAGACTTGAAGACTTGAAGACTTGAAGATTGCTGAAGACTGGTAAGGCACGTGTTGCTCAGAAAGTGAAATTTTCAGCAACAGCATTGCATAAGTGAAAATCTGAAAGACAGAGTAGGTTGTGCTTGCTGAAACTGAGAATAAACACTTGCTGATGAACATATGTGACCTCTTGCTGAATGTACGTGATTTTGCGCTCCATTGTTACTGTTTGAATTCTATTCAAAGGTGCATTTAATGCAAAGCTTACACGCGAAGGACATAAAGACTAGAAGACAAACAAAGGTTGCTGCTGAAAGTACAAAAGCAAGATAGTGACATGTTAAGGAACAAAAGCCTTAGGATTTGAAATTCAAACGGCTCCTTACTTGCACTATAAATAGAGGTCATCCGGCAAAGAGTTGAAGTGTGTCAACAACGTGATCAAACTCTCACTTGTGCTTAAAATTCACAAAACTTCAAACACTCTTACTGCCATTGATCCGTTCCAAGACTTAAAGCTTGAAAAAGCTACTTGTGAAGAAGTAGAACAAACTCGGCTAAGAAATTAGTTAAGTGTTATTTCTTTCGAACAAGAACAAGTCTTGACACCAGAAACAATCAAACTTGTTTACTGCAAAGTATTCCAAGTTGTGTTTCTTAGATTACTTGTTGTAACTGAATAAGTTATAATTACAAAACTCTCTAACTGAAAATACACCCTTTCAGGCGTGATATTCAGGGGGGAACTTAATCAAGCATAGTTTTGATGATTAAAAGTACCAAGTTTGGTGGAGAACAAGGTTGAGTTCTCTAGTTTAGGTTGGAGACAAAGCAAGTGTGCTTTGGTTTCTGTTGAATCGCTTTAGATAGGAGATTGTAAGGAACCTCAATCATATCTTAGTGGATTCAGTCCTAGAAAGGACAAAGTGGATTAGTTGGGAGATTACGCCACTCTCAGATACCACTCTAAAAGCGTTTGTGTGATTTACTTACTGCATTTAGCTTTCAGCAAATTTTATCTGTTTGTACACAGTCACTCACATCACTTGCTGAAACACTTTACTTGCTGAAAAAGCACTTATTGTTTCAAAGACTTCCGCTCTCTGATTTTAAGTATCAGCAAACCAAGCTACTGTGAAGTAACTTACGCTTGCTGAGAAAGTTAAGTATCAGCAATCTCATTACTGAAAAGTAATAAGTACTTGCTGAGAAAGTTTTAAACGACAAAAGTTTGAAAAGACTATTCACCCCCCCCCCCTCTAGTCTTTTCTTGTTGTTTAAAGGGACCAACAGTGCACCTTGTTGGTATGAGTAGCGTTCTCAACCCTTTTAAGCTTCTGAATTCTGGGCGTTACAACTTATGTATTTACATTACACTGGGCAATACAACATGTCATATCTTTATCTGGTTGGTCTGTATCAATATCAAACATGTCCCCAATGAATATATGGATAATCACATAGTGAGTGGGAACTATGTGAAATATCATATATCCCAAACTCTCCATAGTCGAAGCTCATCTCGGATGTGGGGTCTGAATGAGGCAATCGAGACTAGCATGCATTTGGAAGTTATACTTGTTAGAGCAAGTATGGTCGATCCCACGGCCTTGGAACGGATCGCATGGGCGAGTCCATGATGTTCCCATAATTGCACATGGTTGTTCGAGGAGGATATCCGAACAATGAAAGCACCCACCGGAGCTCCCATCGATGTATACTCTACAGTGAAGTGTCTATGCGAACCGGAGTTGTGAAAGTGATGTCATTCGTCCTTAGATTCTCAGGTCTTTATCATCACATATGTTGCGCCCTGTTCTTTGGTTGAAACCAACGCTTGCACCCTGAAAAACGTGGTAGATACGGTACATCTGGGAACTTGGCAATAATACATAGGGTTGGTGATAGTTGGTCTCTGGAGAGAATTCATCTCTCATGTATAGCATTGGGGAGAACTGTCAAGTCGTTCATAGTTGCGTTGGTGAAACCGTTGGCCAGCGTTCAAATATATTTATGAATGGTCGTAAATATATCAAGTGAACCAAACAACTCACTAAAGGCGCCATGAGTGTATTAATGGGATAGACACTTCATCGATCCTAGATGCATTCGAGTAAGTCAGATGAAAGACCTTACAATCGCCGTATTAAGTGCAACAGTCACAACGAAAGTTAGTTTTGAGGTTCCTCTCAAATGTCCTCATATATTAATATTGCGTATGGATTGTCTAGGAATTCCATGATGCTCGGTGTCTTGTCTAGCTTAATACATTGAGGCCCTATGGGTCACACTATGTGGTGAAACGGCTTATCTGCATGATTATAGGAAAGAAATTATAATTAACTGAGTTAATTATAATTAGTTATGGCGCAACTGATATTATGATAATATTAATTGAATTAATTGTATTTATGGAAATGCAATTATGTGTTAATTATATTTTAGAAATATAATTGTGGATTGATTAAAAGGATATATTAATTGAATTAATATATGCACTTGGGCAAAATTTGAGTTGAGACGATATTGCCACTACACTTGCATGTGGGCCCCAAAAAGTGGGGCCCACTGGTCCTCTATGGCGCCGACCGATCTAAGAGGGGAGAAGGAGTTAGGAGTTTGACTCTTTCTCCTAATTCAACTTGAGGAGCAAGTTTTTCTAATTAAGTTGTGTTTTAATTAGGAATAAATCTAGACATAAAGGTTTACTTGTGCAATAATAATTATAGTTCTTATTCATTTTAGAATTCTAATAGAAGCTTCTATGGGTTTCCATTAGCTACTATATAAGGAGATGGTTAGGAGAGCTTTATTCATTCATTCTGATATTCATTCTCTCATTCACTCTTTCTCTCTCTAGCAAAATAAAGCTCTCCCTCTCCTTCCCTCTTCACATACGCCGCCGGCCGCCGCCCCCTTTCGAGATAGTCAAACCTTGAGTTTGACTCGAGAATATCCTAGCATTCTCTCAATAAGTCATCTGTTCATATGTGGATACCAAGGTAGAGGATAATCGAAACTGGAAAGTAATCTTTGTTTTGCAGGAATTCCAGAAGGCAAATTAGACATCTTCCACTTCACCGAAGGAGAAGATTTTGTTGATTACTACGAGGATCTCATTGATTGGAATCCTGCACCCAAATCAATCATAGTTCTTGCATTCGAATTACTGTAATTTCTCTAACTCTGATGTATTTAATATATGTTATATGCATGATCAATTAGTATGCATGTTAAGAAAATTTTGAAATTCCGCTACACCACCCTAGGGGTAATTCTGACCATATTTTCTTACATTATCATGTGCCAACAAAGTAAACAAAGCATAAACATAAGCAATACTTAACTTATACTATAATCAATATGGGCTTGTGAATGATTAAATGTAGACACCATGAAATATCGAATCTAGACTTAAAGCCGGAATTAACCTTAGCATGCAGTAATGAGAATGCTCTTAGTAGATGAACATGTGATAGGCTAGCTAGGCTCAGAACCGTAAGGCTGTCACCACTTACTTCAAATATATTGATGTTCAATAACAACTTAACGTATTTATATGAAAGTGCAATGCCTAGCATGTCAATTGTCACCTTAAGGTATTGGTGAAAGTGCAATACTAAACATAAATAAAGCCTTTCAATGCATCTACATCTAAAATCGTTAGGTCATCTAATGAGAAATCGATCTTTGACCCTAACCTAAACAAGCTACATGTCTAACACAAACGGTATGGAATTACCTACTCATGTATGTCACTAACATAGTGTTGATGGCAAAAGCATACATCATAAACATAAGCAAACAATAATCAAAAGATAATAAGCTGATTCAAATTGCCAATCTGTCACAAAGATAAACAAGAAAGAACTCCAATTCAATTGCAAACAGACTTTCAAGGAATATGAAATCGTCTCTAATGGACGACACCGACAAGTATTGAGTAAAAAATCTAGCAGAGAAGTAAATTTCGTGCCCTAGGTTTTTACTTTATCTAAGGTGTGAAATTAATAAAGAATATATGAGAGAAAGAGGGTTTTTAGCCTCTCCATCCTCCTGAAGTCGGCCTCCGCATGCTATAGTGAGAGATGCCACGCTTTAGTGTGGCACTCCCGAAAGTCATCCTTCTTCAGACAATTTCGGGCGTGTCTGTGGGAAACACGTGGATTTCTACATATGGTTGGATAGATATCCGGGTCCTCTTCGCGTTGGATCTTGTTTGAGCCCAATCCAATATCATATGAGAGAGATATGTCCAAAATACTGAGACTGGTCAAGCAAAACTTAACATATCCATGCTTACTCAAATGACTCCATAATCTTCGTTTGAACTCCGAATTCGCTCTAGTCTTCACCTCGTTCAAGATATGATCACCATTAGTTTGCCTCTCAAATAACCATCACACTCCCTTGCATCCCAATTGATTCCACGGAACTACCAAACTCTGCAAGCACACCATGTCGCACCATTTCTCTAGGGACTGGGCATTTGTTCAACATGCCATGGGTCGACTTCATAGTGCCATGGCATGGAGGGGCAACACCTAGTTTATCTTTATTTCCTTCTTCAACACTCGCAATTCTTCGTGCTTCCTTGGGGTCTCGAAAAACGCACCGGAACACATCATTTTAACTCCAAAAATATAATTTCATGAAAGACCCTATAAAAACACAAAAATTACAAAACGTAACTTATCCTTAATAAAACAATATAAAAACAAGGCTAAAGGACAATAAAAAGCTAGCAAAAGAATAAGCTATCGTGTACAAAAATATCGTCATCACTAACTCACACTTTTCTTCTCTTCCTTTCCTTTAATTTGTTTAGGAAATGATATCAATTACCAAAGTAATGAATAAAACAATATAAAAGTTTATTGTTTATGTTTGTTTATTCATGATATGTTAGAGTATGACTTAATGTATGCACGTTAGTGTTAACGCTGATCATAGCTCATATATGTTGAGAATTTTGTTAGGCCACATTTAGCACAACATATCAAATGTTGTGATAAATGACGTGACAACGTCTTCCTCAACATAGGTAATGTTCAGTCTCTTTTCCCAAATCTGGCTTCAATACCAATGTTGGATAGTATGTTGTGCTTAAAAGCCTTACTTGCTCCCAAGTCTGGCAAAAGACCAAGTCATGCACGTGCTATAAATAGAAAGTTTGTTTACGAAAAGCATGTTTGGTTTGTGGAGTTTGCTACAGCTCAATTAAAGCAACTATGATCGGTTCTCCATATCTATGGGATCGACGGTTATTTGACAAGAAGAAGTTAATCTACGGCTGAAGCCATTTTCTACGGTTGTTTCCCGATTTCCTATGTTTGCTCCTCAAGCGTGTCTACTTGGTCTCCAAAACTCCTACCTATATAATTAGGTGGACTGCTCATGGACTTGAAATGCTCAAAATTTGATACACACCAAAGACACGACTTTCTTGACACCCATGCACGATCACATCAGTCAAGAAGTAGAAACATTACTTGCACTCACACATTTGAGTTAAGTTGAGTTTCCTCACAAGTAATAGTTGATACTTGTGTAGCTTACTAAGTGGTAAAATGTATCCTCATTGCACCAATCTCATTGAGATAGGTGATAGACGAGAGTCTCCTTAACGAGGTAGATTTCACAAGGTATTCCATTGCGTGTAGGCTTAGTTGAGTTTGTGCATTGCGCACTGGTGATCATCAATGTGTGTTTGGTCATTACACTTTTTGTAGATTTGCACTCAACAAACTTTTAGCCCTGAAGGCTTCCTCATGAATAATTGATTATTATTCCTGAAGATTTGAAACAACTCAGGTGTGTATGTGTCTTTATTTTGTTGTTTTAATCCTGCAATTTTCATATGTGTTGTGTTTTATGTTGAAAGCATCTGTAGTTTATTTCGGTATTATATATATTGTATTTTTGTAAACGGCAAATATTACAACTACTCCTATCCTACTTCTATACAAATATCCTACACCACCTTATACCGCCATACCTAAACCACCTTATGTCTCCGCAAGGGATCGAACTTTGTACCTCTCCCTTCACCACTCCAGCTCCATTCCACTACACCACCTTATAACCCCTAGTATTATATATATTGTGTGTTGACTATTGTATTAGTATTGTACTTCCATTAACAACAGTACGCTTCCACACCAAACCTCACAAGTTTAATTGAAGGTTTCTTGTGCCGCCTATCAAGTGCTCGTGTATCCCTTTTCTCTTGAGATACACGAGGTCACTTTCAAGTGGTATCAGAGCCTACACTCGACTTACTGAGTGATGGTCCTTAAATTGTTTTATTATGGATAATGCAAATCCTAATGTTGGTCAATTACAGGTTCTTGATGGAACCAATTATTCTTTTTGGAAGATCCGTATGCGTGCTTATATCAAATCCATTGATATAAGGGCGTGGAGATCTATCCTTAATGATTATGCTCCTCCTACAAATCTAGTTGATGAAGATGATGATGTTGCAATCAAACCTGAATCAAATTGGACAGTAGAAGAAATCAACTTCGTTAGTTTCAATGAAAAAACACTAAATGCAATATATTCATTGGTTGACATGTCAATGTTCAAACTCCTTCAGAATAGTGCCACCGCAAAACAAGCCTAGGATACTTTCCAAAGGCATTTGTGAGGGGGATGCAAGTGTTAGAGAAACTAGACTGAGGAATCTGTCTTCACAGTTTGAGAAAGTTTGTATGAAGGAAACCGAGGATGTTCAGACATACTTTGGGAGAATCGTAGATATTTAAATATCCATTGTTGGTTGATGCCATGTCCAACAAGCAGTTTGTATGCAAGGTTGTAAGAAGGTCTCATCCATTGAAGAGGCTCACAATCTAGCTGAGATGGTTATCAATACCTTGATGATTATTCTTCGAAATTTCGAGGTCAACATGATTGGCAATGTCAATCAAAACTGGAATAATGATATTGCATTGCAAGTTGATGCTTTTGATCATGATGAAGATAGTGATCCAAAGGAGCTGCTAGTAGGTGCATCTGTTGTCTATATTACCAAGCGCTATAATGCTCTATTACGGACACATGTTAAGTTTAAGAATAAGTCAAAATCTCTTGTACATTCATCATTCAGTAAACAATGGCAATCAAAACCATTGAAGGACGTAGTTACCAAGAAACTTCGTTCGATGTATCAACCTCACGACATTGATTTTGTTTTCGAAGATAAAGCTGCCAAAATCCAAAACTTATGCAATCGCAAAATATTTATCTCATGCAACAAATCAGTAACATATGTTCACATTCATTCCTAATCTGAAGTGATGTAATAATTGCGTTAAGAGTATCTATTCATCATCACAATTTTTTTTACACAGTAAATCTATTTATCATCACCAGGGGCGAAGGCATCCCACGAGTAACCTGGACTGTAGCACAGGTTGAACAAAAGAAAAAAAAGATTTACTATAGCCTATTATGTGTATTGGAATGGCAGCTAGCCCAATATAGCACAGGCCCAAGTTATAGTCCAACACTTCAAGTCCAAATTTGATCGAATTAATTAAGCATCAAATAAATAAAAATAAAGTAACGAGAATAATTGTGTAACTTTATCATTTATCCTTTGTCTTCTTCCAAGTGGTAAAGGACGACCGCGCAACGGCAACCAACAAGGGTAACATAATGCAATGTGTTTTTCATCTGGTGTGGTCTACTTCAATTCTCGGATCCCACAAATCCACTATTATAGGTAATTGTTAATCAAATATATATATATATATATATATATATATATATATATATATATATATATATATATATATATATATATATATATATATATATATATATATATATATATATATATATATATATATATATATATATATATATATATATCCGATTCTAAGTACCTTCTGTTGATTGTTTTTTACAGGAGGACGCAACCGATGATGAGGCACCAGGGGACAATCCATGAACTTAGAAATCTGGCAGAACAAGTAAGAGTGGTGCAATTCACTTTTGTTTATCGGGAGGCCAATCAAGTTGTTGATATCTTGGCAAAAGAAGGAAGCAACTCTTACACGCAATCCAAGCTCAAAGACCTCCTCATTTTGAACAATGATCCTAGTAGACTGTTTTCACAAGAGTGGGACTTTTGCCCACCTTGTATCCATCATGCTGTAAATTTAGATAAGACTCTGTCTACGCCTCGCTTGTTGCACGTACGTCCTATTTTGAACGATTGTAGCTTTCCTACTTGAATGAATTTACATTTCATCTTAAAAAAAACTTGGTTAAATACATTATGACAATAGAACATGCCTTATTGTGAAGTCAATGTTTTAACTAATAGTTTTTGTCTCTTTTATTTTCACTACCTAGGCAAAATGTCATCTCAAAAGGCAAAGAAAAGGAAGAGTAACAATAACTAGAGTCACATGCTTTCATTTTTTAAATCAAAGGGACAACAATCAACAAGTGAAGAGCGTTTGCCTCTTAATAACAACACACCAGAACATGTATCAACAAATCCAATGAATCCTCAAGACGATATTGAAACTTCTTCGCCTCCATCACCATCTCAAGAACAATCTCCTTTGGATCTTGATTCAGTTATCAGTTCTCTTCAACGTGATCCAAGTAAACACGTTCCAATATGGAAATATCCGGTTAATCAAAGGGACGCAATTAGACGGGCATATATCAACATGGGACCCTATCAGCCCAAGCTTCTCAACTATAAGCGAGTTTGGTTCAGAACTCAGTATTGCAAATTCAATTACAAGTGGTTCAAGAAATTCAAGTGGTTAGAATATTCAGCCTCCACAAATAAAGCTTTTTGCTTTCCATGTTACCTTTTTGAAATTGAGGATTCCCGTCATACTACATTTTCTGACCCTGACATAGGGTATGGTGATTGGGGTCATGTTAATGGTGTAAATTGTGCCTTTGTAGTCCATGTAGGGGCTGATTGTCCTGCTTCATTTCATGTAGCTGCTCAAGCTTCTATGACAGGTTTAATGGCTCAAAATCGTCACATATACCAATTGTTGGTGGTTCAGGTTGCAGAATAAAAGAAAAAAAAAAACAGATTCCGTTTTAGTATAATAATTCAAGCCATTCAGTGGCTTACTATGCAGGTTTGTGCGCTTAGATGGCATCATGAATCTCAATCTTTAGCCAACTGAGGTAATTTTCTTGAGATGTTGAAGCTATTAGGAACATTAAATCCTAATATTGGTGAAGTTTTGGAGATAGCACCAAAAATGCATCCTATACATCTTCAGACATCCAAAAAGACTTTCTGCATGTTCTAGCTAATATGGTGCGGGCTAACATTCGTGAGGAGATAGGGAATTCAAAATTCAGCATCTTGGTGGATGAAGCTAAAGATGCATCTGATAAAGAACAGATGGCCATTGTATTGAGATATGTAGACATCAAAGACTTCTTGCGAGTGCGCTTCTTTGCAATTGTACATGTTAGTGATACCACTGTTGCGACACTTAAAAAGGCCATATGTAATGTGCTTGTTCAATACAACCTACATGTTTGCAACATGCGAGACCAAGGATATGATGGTGCAAGCAATATGCGTGGCTCATGGAATGGGCTTCAAGCTCTTTTCTTGAAGGACTCTCTATATGCGTATTATGTTCATTGTTTTGCTCATCGTCTCCAATTAGCTTTAGTTGTCGCTGCTGAAAGTGAGACATCTGTTTGGCTTTTCTTTTCTAAGTTGAACTGTATTGTGAATCTCATCCGTTCTTCCCCTAAACGTCAAGTTGAATTGCAAGCTACTCAAGCTATAGAAGTAGAAAACATGGTTGCAACAGGTGAACGTGACACTGGTAGAGGAGTTAATCAAGTTTGTAATTTGCAACGTGTTGGGAAAACTCGTTGGGGTTCCCATTTGTAGTATAGTGGATATGTTTGGTGATGTTACCACGGTGTTGGGGTTGATAATGAAAGATGGTTCATCTAGGTCTATGCGTGGTGAAGCTGATGGTTGCTTGAGGGAGATCATGAAGACATTTGATTTCATATTTATCTTGCATTTGATGCAGAAAGTCATGGGGATCACAAATTTGCTTTGTCAAGCTTTGCAAGGAGAGGCTGTAGATATTGTCAACGCCATGGATTGTGTGGATCACACAAAAATTTTACTTCAGCAACTCAGTTAAGAAGGGTATGATATTCTTCTTGTGTATTTGCAAACTGTATGCTTGGAGCATGGCATTGAGGTTCCTGCCATGGATGGGTTATATGGTCATGAACGTTTATGTCAGCAGAGAGATTCCATTAATGTCGAGCACCATTATCATTTTGATATATTTCATGCGGTAATTGACTTCCAAGTGGAAGAGTTGAATAACAGATTCAATGATGATGCAATGGAGCTTCTTAGACTTTGCTCTGCTTTGGAACCTAAGGGCAACTTCAAGTCGTTTAATGTTGATTATATATGCAGACTAGTAGAGAAATTGTATCCCTGTGATTTCGTTGGACAAGATATGTACAAGTTGACATGCGAGTTAGCACATTATGAGCTAGGTGTTGCTCGTCATGAAAGCTTTCAAAATCTGACTACTCTTACTCAGTTATGTCAAAGGTTGGCGGAGACAAATAAGGTTGAACAATACAATTTGGTTGACAAGTTTTTTTCTTCTTATAATTTAGTTTATACACACACACACACACACACCTTGTTTGCTTTCTTCGAGGAATCTAACTTCGTAATTTAATTGGCAGGTTAATTCGTCTGATCTTAACACTTCCTGTTTCTACAGCAACAACAGAACATGCCTTTTCAGCCATGAAGCTTGTGAAAACAACTATTCGGAATAAAATGGAAAAAGAATATCTAACAGATTCTATGGTTGTTTATATTGAAGGAGAGATAGCAAAGTGCATTGATGTTGATTCGATGATTGTTGAATTCTATTCTAAGAAGAAACGAAGAGTACAAGTTTAGTTCATCCTCTCTAAGGTACATGTGATATTTTTGTTTTTGAATAGTATGAGAGTCTGTTGTGACTTGTGGAGTCTGGAATATTAATTGTCTTAGGTGTTGGTGGTTTGCCTAGTTTGGTATTGAAGGTTTATGTATGCTTTGCTCTACGACTTCTTAATTTGAATATATTTTGCACCTTTTGGGGATTTTTTGTTATAATTGTCTTTTTTTTTTTAATATGAATGTTAGTAAAGATTAGCACAGGGTGATGAAAATTCCTAGCTTCGCCCCTGATCATCACAATTCACAAATAGAGAAAATTAATTGTACCCATAAAATAATTATCTGAAAATGTGATCCCTCATAAAGTACTCGAACATCAAGGAAGTTGGAGATGCAGGGATTCGGTCCCAATACCGGCCATTTCTCTGATTGGAGTATCATAATTATAAGGACTGAGCACGTTAGTCACACCAATAAAGTGCTCCACAAGACTTGAACCCGAAATTTTAGTTAAGTAAACTCTAGTCACCTACCATTTGAACAACAACCTACAGTGAACATAGAGACATTTGCCTATCCCAAACCAATGAATTGAATTTTCCCATCTTCCACGAAAACTAGAAAGATGAGGGATAGGTTAACACGTAACATAGTTTGACCCCTCTCTCATAAGGTAATCAAACAAGGAAGCTGGAGGTGCAGGGATCCAATCCCCAATATTGCAACGTCCCATAATTCCAAAAAATTTAAAACTACTGAACACGGTACTCATACCAACAAGGTGTCCCGTTCCTTTCAAAAATTCATTTATAAGAACTCTCGAACCCGAAACCATTTGAGGCAACAACCGTCGGTGAACATGGAGACATTTGCCTAACCCAGGACAAATGAATTGAATCTTCCCATCTTCTCTGTTATGATGAAAAAACTAGAAAGATGAGGGACTGGTTAACACTTACACTAGCAAAGGCAACAAACACAGCATTTGGTATATTTATTATCTACTAAAAAGAAAAATTGAAAATAAAATCTGTGATCTAGTAGTATTGTTTTTGTCTACCTCTAAAACCCCATCATCTCGTCCACTCATTTCCACCACCCCTCTTTCACAACCTAACTTCCGCCTAACCTAATTCCCAAATCGAACAAACTTTCAATTCAATCCATCTCCATGGACTGATTATTACTCCAATTCAACCCAATCCGACGGAGAAATGATGGAGTGGGACAGCAATTCGGAGTCTGATCTCAGCGACGACGAACAGGCGCAGCAGGACCAAGAGGTAGTAGTACTAAATGACGACGAATTGGAGGAGGAGGAGGAGGAAGAAGATGAGCTTCTCGATGATGGATTAGGGTTTATGTTGCGTAAGACCGGCGATGGCATGTTGCCTTTCCCGATCGACACGCTTTTGCAGCCTGGGCCTTGTGGCTTTGTTGTTACTGATGCTTTGGAGCCTGATAATCCCATTATTTATGTCAATTCTGTCTTCGAGAAGGTTACTGGCTACCGTGCCGAAGATGTTCTCGGCCGTAACTGGTTAGTTTTTTTTTATTTTATTATTCCTTTGTTTAATTTAATTTAATTTAATTCCGCTGTTGAAATATAATTCATAGTGATTTAATTTTCTACTATGCTATTTGAGCTACTGTTGAACAAGTTAGAATTTTGATATCATGGTAGCCTTAGGATAGAAGAAATATTTTATGGAGGTTGTATGTTTAATACACTCCCTGTGATTACTCTTTTTCCTCATATTTGTGGTTACTCTTTTCCTAATATTGGACATTGTCAATAAAAAAAAGGAATAAAGAAAGAGATACCCTACAAGCATATACAATCAGCAATGAAATCTAGTCTGCACTCGATTAATTAATCAAGATGGACGGGATTTGGTAATGAAATGAATCAAGTAGAACATGTGTCATTATTGATATTGGAGAACATTGCGTTTGAACAAGTCACTTCCAGACCCCTCTAGTAAGGTTCGTGTAAAAATCAATACAAGATATTTTCTCCTGAACAATGTCATGCAAAGTATGATTACATGTACTTCCTAGAAGGTTCATTTGGCCATGCGATACCTAGAGAGTGGTCTCCAGGTTATCACCTTGCTTTCAATTGCTTGATGAATTTGAGCGTTTCATCTGGAGAGAGCATGAGCTCTGACTTATCTTAAAGAGCCCGTTTGGTTTGAACTAGGAAAAGGAAAACCAACATTTCCTAGTAAATCTGGTTTCAAGCCCACAAATAGGAAATGTAGACCTTTTCCTTGTTTGGTTTACTAAAATAAACTAGGAAATTTGGTCCAACAACCCACAACACTCTTCTTTCTTCTTCTCTCTACCGTAAAACCTCTACAAGCCGCATTAACACAGAAAAACAGGCGGAGCAAATAATTCAATCAATTCCAGAATCAACCACTTCAATTCATGATGTTAGCTTCAATTCCAGCCGCCTGAAAATCAACCCATGCTTTGTTCCGATTCACAGCTCTCTCTCGCACCCCTAATTTCCATCTCAACACCCCAACAAAAATCCATGCTCTGTTGCAAAGCCATGGGAATATTGAGTTCGGCAGGAAAAGAAATGAAGAAGCCGACCGTAAATTATTCCATTCCTGTGAATAATTGGACCGCCTTATTCCATTCATGTGAACTAAGAAGAAGCCATGGGAATAATTGATTTCTTCTTTTCCAATGGTTTATCAACACTGTTGAATGTTGAATGAGGTGGGAGTATATGATATATTGATTTTGTAATTTGGGGGAATTTCTTTGAAATTAGATGAGCAATGGATAAATAAATTGTATTTGTGAGGGCAAAATGGACATGAGAAAATGTCAAAACATTTCCAAAATCAAATACATGCCCACTCCCATGTATTGTTAGTAGGAATGTTTTGGGATTTCAAGCACAAAAACAGCTTAATATCATTTCCGGTTAGAAAGAGGAAAATTTTTGGTCCGACCGGTTTGGAGATTCCCTACCAACCAATCAATGAAATGCTCCCCAATTTGAGCAAAACATTTCCTTTCCCTACTGAACCAAACGGCCTCAAAGATCACATTTTTCAAGACACTATATACTTTGAGGTCGATATAGTAGCTTTTCCTGGCTAACTAGCTATTTTACTTCATCTTATTGTGGAAGTCCAGTTTGAATCTTCTATCCTATTTCTAATCTTTGTACTTGCACTGGGTGTTAAAAGGTTTTATTGATTGCTGGGTCCCTATTAAATCTCATTTTCCTGTTCTATATTGATAATGTAATGCTGGTATTATCATGTTCTCAGTCACATGTTCAAATTTATATAATTGTTTATCAGAACTGCATTTGACTATGAGATGATCCTTAATATACATGAAAATGTGAATAGGAAAAAAAGCGTGTTTGGTTTAAGTTGCCCTGCCATCGTTATCTTTGTATTCATGTGGGGATGGCGGATATGATGCTGTCAAAGCCTGACAGTGACTGGTCAGAGGTTATCTTTATGCGTGTCATTATGATCTTTCATATTTGAAGTTTTTCTTTAGTGTAATTTGCTTTTATCCATGTATGTTTAGGGAAATAATTGTTTTGTTGTGTATTTAAATTAAACCCAATATTAGAGCTGCACCCAATGCTGTCAATGCCGTGCGATCCCTGTAACTCATCCATGTGCAAGACATGGCGCTACAAAGGTGCCTTTTATCGGCCAGCTGCTGCACTAAACGTTTGGGGTAAATTAGCCAATTACCCCCCCCCCCCCTACCCACCTAAATGGATAGAGAGTAGTCCAATTTTCTCCTGTTATTCTTCTTCCCTTTATCAGGCTGGGCTGCTCGAATTCTCTGTCAACAAACCAAAAAAATCGACTTTCTTGTAAGCCTCCATTCCAGCTGGATTTCCTGCCGATTCTTTAGTGTCGGAAGCTCGCTCAAGAGTAAATCTTGAATAAGACTAGCAAGATAGCCATTCCTCCAAGTGTTTTCTTTAAGTTATGTGGATTTTTGTACTTCGATTGCACAACTTTGAATTAGCGTTTTGACTTAAGTAGTGGTGATGTAAGTGACAATGAAGAATAAGAGTTTCACTGTGAAGTTGATGATGATGATGATTTTTCTTTTTATTCAAGACTTTTCTTGTTTCCTTTCGTTTATGACATTATGTCCTGTAAGACTTTTTTATTTCCTCGACTTTGCTTGCTTGTAGACTGTTTATGACTATGAACTGTATGATTTTTTTATTATTAAATAGTTTGTGTAAGCTTCTTTTAGCTCTACAAGTATATACATGTTAACTATATAAGATATGTTACATACGTACATGCATATTTATATCTGTCCACCCGCAACCCCATTTTTAGTCGGCTGGGTGGGACACGATACGGGATTAACAACACTAGCTGCACCCTATTTCAATTAAGCCACTGCATATATACGTGGATGTTGTCCCTCGATTGTCACTTGCTCACTTTTCCATGGAAGGATGAAGAATGTGCTGACTATTAGAAGTTATGAATATGTTTGTTTCTAGTGCACATAGTAGTACTTCCACGTGAGTCACAGGACAGGCTAATTAGTACTCCTGTCTTTTTATTTGATGTTTTAGCTAGGTTAATCTTATCTTTAGTATTTGAAGTTTTAGGCGTTTTAACATGTCTTTCCTAATCTAGGCTCTACTTTTTTACTTTTCCATGCAATATTTTATTTGATTAATGTATTTGATTGGTAGCACTTCATCAATGTTAACTTTATCTAAGTCAATAATTACAATCCTTAATATGTGTGAAATAAGCTAAAACTTCAAATAATAAAGATAGGAGGGAGTACTAAATATTTTGCTGGGGGCTTGAGTTGGCTAATACACTTTAGAAATTGTCTTGTAATGGTGGATTTAATATTCCTCAATGCCTACTGCTAAAGTTTAGATTCAAGAATTACTTGCTACTACACAATGCCTGTGATATCCTTATCATGGCTGTGTTTGGATATTATAAATTTTTAATAATCAAATTACTCTAATCATTGCCAAAAGAGGTCAAGTGTGGTAAACAACCTTACATTTCTCATTTATTGACTGGGCTTTATAGGTTTTCTTTTATCCCCCAAGATCTCAGGAACGACCCCCCCCCCCCTTCCCCTCCACCCATTTCCAAAAGAAAAAAAACCGATTTAACTACTTTTTTTTTTAAATGTATAATTTTATTTATTTATTTATTTATTTATTTTATTTTTTTATCTTTCATTTGGATGCCTATTTAAACATTCCTGCTAATGTGTTGATTGTTTGTGAATTGCTGCAGCCGCTTCTTGCAATGTAGAGGTCCTTTTGCCAAGCGAAGACATCCTCTTGTGAATTCCACAGTTGTTGCTGAAATAAGAAGATGTCTGGAAGAAGGAATTGAATTTCAAGGAGAGTTGCTAAATTTTAGAAAAGATGGAACCCCACTTATGAATAGATTGCGCATGACCCCTATATATGATGATGAAATAATAACCCATATCATTGGGATACAAGTATTCACAGAAGCAACCCTTGATCTGGGCCCAGTTCCAGGATCTTCAGTTAAGGAAAGAGTATTTAGTACTCCCAGATTTAAAATATCTCCTCCGGATGGGAACCGAAATATAAGCCGTGGGTTTTGTGGGTTACTGCAAATAAGTGATGAAGTACTTGCTGTGAAAATACTATCAAGATTGACACCTAGGGATATTGCAGCCATTGGTTCCGTCTGTCGGCGACTTTATGAGCTAACGAAGAACGATGATCTCTGGCGGAGGGTGTGTCAAAATGCCTGGGGTAGTGAAACAACTCGAGTATTAGAAACCGTGTCCGGTGCTAAAAGATTAGGTTGGGGTAGATTGGCAAGGGAACTCACCACTCTTGAAGCAGCAGCATGGGGAAAACTCACGGTTGGAGGTGCTGTAGAGCCCTCTAGATGCAACTTTAGTGCGTGTGCTGTTGGGAATCGTGTAGTTCTTTTTGGTGGGGAAGGTGTTAACATGCAACCGATGAATGACACTTTTGTCCTTGACCTAAACTCCACCAATCCTGAATGGCAACATTTTCAAGTGAACTCTCCACCACCTGGGCGGTGGGGCCACACCCTATCTTGTGTGAATGGTTCTCATCTTGTCCTATTTGGGGGATGTGGAAGACAAGGTTTACTCAACGATGTCTTCGTCTTAGACTTGGATGCCAAGCATCCCACTTGGCGTGAAATTTCGAGCTTAGCCCCACCACTTCCTAGATCCTGGCATAGCTCTTGTACACTAGATGGCACTAAGTTGATTGTATCTGGTGGTTGTGCCGATTCGGGGGTGCTTTTAAGCGATACTTTCTTACTTGATCTATCACTAGAGAAGCCAATCTGGCGAGAGATCCCAGTGGCATGGACACCACCTTCCCGCTTGGGCCACACATTATCTGTTTATGGCGGAAGGAAAATTTTAATGTTTGGAGGTCTTGCAAAAAGTGGCCCTTTGAGGTTCCGATCAAGCGATGTGTTCACAATGGATTTGAGTGAGGATGAACCGTGTTGGAGTAGCGTTACTGGCACTGGAATGCCTGGTTCTGGAAATCCTGGGGTATGGCTCCGCCACCTCGTTTGGATCATGTTGCGGTGAGTCTGCCTGGTGGGAGAATTCTTATTTTTGGTGGGTCTGTTGCTGGTCTGCACTCTGCCTCTAAACTTTACATACTTGATCCAACTGAAGAGAAACCAACTTGGAGGATTCTAAATGTTCCGGGGCGGCCTCCTAGATTTGCATGGGGACACAGTACATGTGTTGTTGGAGGGACAAGAGCTATAGTTCTTGGAGGTCAAACTGGGGAAGAATGGATGCTTGGAGAGCTTCATGAACTATCTTTAGCAAACCAGATCAAATCATGTGAAGAAGAGTAAAACAATGATATTCAGAACCCTGGAAGACATTCAGTGGTAGAAGGAAGAAGGGATGATACTTGACTTGCACCTGCTGTCACTAGCCAGTATATCCAACCAGCTTGTACTTAAATTTGCTTTCCTGTAATGCTTGTGGGAATACAGTTGAGCTAATGGCACGATACGCTACTATACGATCGCAGTTTAATTTTGTGAGTCTTTGTATGAAATTGTTGGAAAAATACCATACATTGCATCATTATTAGCTCTATAGGGTACTAGCAGTACTTGGTAGAAATGTTAGGCTTCATATATGTAGGGTTAGATTACATAATGTATGTGTTGTGCTTCTTCAGGTTCTGTAAGTTGAAACTTGCCAGAACACCAAGGTGAAAAGTAAAAAAAGAGAAAGAGAACGCTAGTGTGTTCTGTTGTGTGTATGACTTACGTTATTTTTATGTCCAAGTCTTCCTAATTTTAGTTATGGTTTCTGTTGCTCTTGTGCTGTGTTTCTTCCCGGTCTGGTATTTTTTTTGAAACAGCAAAAAAGTTCATTAAGCCCAAAAAGTTGTACAAGGTAAGAGGGGTATACTCCAATCATGACACATGACGTATCACTAGTATCCAAGTACACAAGAGGGGCCAAATAGCTAGGGAAGCTACTGGAAAATCAAAAGGGAAGCTACTGGAATATCAAAACGAAACGAAACCCAATGGACTCTAGCTAAGCTATGATCCACAGAGAATCTAAAATCGAGCTCAGACCGTGAACCAAGGCCCATCGAACTCCAGAACAATTCTGTGATTCGAGAAAAGACAGCCGGCACATACTTCCATAGCTCCCAGGGCGATGATACAGCATCACAACCCCACTTCCAGCTCAAAGGAGCGACAATCGAGAAAGATCGGTTTCCGTTTGAAAAACCCTCAGACTTAAATGAACAAAACCAGAATGAGAGGCTTCCAAAACAGCTGCTAGAGCAGAAAGCTGTCCGACCAGTAGCACCTGTGCATCCCTGTAAACCAAGCGCACAACATAGATAAAACCAGGACATAGACTACTATAATCCAGCAACAACAGAAACCAAACAAACAAAAAGCTGACTCCCTGAACCGATCTCCCCACTGACCGCAGCAGCACGTAACCTTGGATCCTGCAACAAACGCAACACAACAAAAAGAAAAACCAAAAAGCAAAACAAAAGCCTGCACACACAACAGATTAATTTACTCCCTCCGTCTCATACATGGCAAAACTAACATAGTTATGAAGTTAAAAGAAATTTACATACTGTATCGAATACAACACAAGTTACACAACCAACCAGCAAAAGATTAACCGAAACTGTTTTCTATGATTTTCTTGCCGATAAAAGATTGTCATAAGAATTACAATTATACAGGTATACATCCCGTATCTATTTGACGAAACAAACAGATAAGATGACTAATAGCTCATAAACTATCGGAATATGCATTCCCTTTTTTGATTCACTCGTCCGGCTTCTGTGCTATATACCTGACAGCTTAAAGAACACTCCGCCAGCCTTCCTCCGTGGACCCTGATTACCATGACAAACACCAATACAAAACCAAATAACACCAACAGTACTGTAAGGCTAAATCACGGTAAAAAAACCCTTTTGATCCAACCCCTTGAACGTTGATGTTATGTAGGATCGCTAGCCATTTAAGATACTGTCATAGTAGGAATTCAAATTTGTTGCGAAGCAGTATAGGATTCAGACCTGAGAAACTTAAGACACGGTCATGAGTCATGACAATTCTACTTTTGCCATATGGCACATTCGCCAGTAAGGCCAAAGAAAAGAGTAACCATCAAAAAGCTCAAAACTGGAACATGACAGGACCATTTTGGTATAGCCCCATGATGTTGAGGGTGTCCCAAGAAGTTTTAAGATATGGTCATAGTACGAAACCAATATTTTTCCTGCTCGAGACGCATCAAAATAGGCTGACAAATATAAGACACGAGCATAACAGCACAATTTTTACCATGTCTCTGGCAAAGTAAAAATGAAAACCGAAAACTACTGAACCAATTCCCTCACCACACAGTCCATTGTGCTACCCAAATGAGACCTGTGAAAACATTCTGTTTAACCCAACAGCGAGATCTAAGCAAAACACATTCCAGAAAACACAAGTGTGTACCTCCCTATATCAAATCAATTTAATGCCACAATTAACAAACTACTTCATACCAGTTAAAATCTGAGAGAAATCAAAACATACCTGGACTCAACCTTCAGTGGACTCTCAATTCTAGTTTCACAGCCGGGTTGATCTGCGAAATTTACCATATGGTCTCTGACTCTATATCAAGACGGACAATGTAATGAATGCACAGGCTGCTGTTGACTCAAGAAAGACCACATTTATTGGTTTCTCTAATGATACACAGGCAATACAGTTCTACAACTTTGTGTTAGAAAGTATTCAACTTACAGAATAAATGAAAAAACAGTAACTCATACAGGCTGATGCCAATAAGTGGATACAGAAGGAATCATTCTCCATGCCAAAAACTCTATGCTACCCCGAAATATGACTAGCACTGTAAATGCTTCAATAGATATGGATGTACACCGTTCTTTCTGTTTCCCGACAGCAACTTACACTCTCTTTCCTCGGGATCAGGATTCCATATTTTCCCTGATTCGAGAAGCAAGCCTGTGCGTTGCTTGCTCACTGAATGAAGTATCCTTTTCCTTGATCTTGGAAACAAAATCCCTGGCGTCTTTGTACCTTTTGGCCTTGCAATAGCCATTTACAATGATGGTATATGTCAGCTCATTCGGTCTGCAGTTATGCTTAATCATATAACTAACCAACTCATCCACTTCTGCAAAAAACCCTCTTGTAGAGTACCCAGCAATAAACGTATTATATGTTACAATGCAAGGTCGAATTCCTCTATTTGTCATCTCTGTGAAAATCCTCATGGCATCCTCCATAAGGCCTTGTCTGCAAAACCCTTTAATAACAGTGTTATACGAAACAAGATCAGGCTTCCCGCCACGCTCCAGTAAACCGACCAGGATTTCTTGGGCCTTCCAACAATCACCAGCCCTTGCATGCATATCCATCAAACTATTATAGGTGACAAGATCAGGCTGCAACCCATTTTCATGAATCATATTGAAAACTTCATGAGCACGTTCATACATCTTGTTCCTAGCGAGAATGGAAAGCATGTTATTGAACACCACCAAATCCGGCCGATAACCATGCTTCATGAACTCCTGAAATGCTCTCTCCATACCTGAAAGTGATTTACACTTGACATTCGTCATTATTAGAGTTCTCAAAAGCATCCAACTAGGATATATGCGCCCCTCATAAATATCAGTAGCTATCCTTTCGACGCCTCTAACATGTCCACCTTTTGCGTAGCTATAGAGCATCAAAGAGTATGAAGTCACGTTGGGTTTAAATCCCTTACTTCTCATGTCTGAAATAACAGATTCTGCTGCTTTCCAATCCCCCCTGCGAGACAACGCATTTAAGAGTGCGTTATAAGTTGTGATACATGGAGCAAATCCGGCTTTGATCATCTCATTGTACATTTTTCCAGCATTAATTTCTGAGCCAGACCTACCATACGCACTTATCAACGTGTTAAAAGTATCCCGATCGGGCTGAAAACCACAACTTTTCATCTCATGGAATATTCGGTTCACATAGCTATGCATTCCTTGATTGCCACACATAGAAAGCAAGGTATTCCATGTAATACGATCTGGTTTACAACCATTCATCTTCATTTCAGACACAACTTCCATCATATCTTCCACACGCGACTTAATTCCCAGCATCCCAAGAATAGAATTATAGGTACACACGTTAGGAATACAACCCGATTCTTTCATCTTTTTGAACAAGCTCAAAGCTTCGTCTTTCTTCCCAGCCTTTCCATACGCATTTATCACAGTTGTGTAAGTAATGGCATTTGGCATTATACCCTTCGACATCATAGTGCCAATGAGTGCAGCTCCTTCCTCGTGGAAACCGGCCCTTACAGATGCGCCCACAAGTTCATTATAAGTGACCGAATCAGGAGGGCAATTATTTTCCTCCATCTCTTTCAAGATACTCAAAGCCTTGTTATAGACCCCCGCTTTACCATAAACTTGAAGCAAAGCATTATAACTAACCGTTCCAGGCACATAGCCCTTCGACTTAAGCCCCTCGAAGAAACCGTTAGCCTCCTCCAACAACCCTTCTCTCGCACACGCAGAAATCACAGTGCTACAAGTGAAATCGTCAAATTGAAGCCCTACACTCCTCATCTCTTCCAAAATCTCCAATATCTTGTCCCAAGACCGACCCATCTTCCCATAAACATCCAACATCACATTGTAAGCAACAAGAGTTGGAACCACACCCCTAGCCTTGATAAAACCAAACAAAGCTATCGCCTTTTCGTACTTACCACTGCGAGAATAGGCGTGCAGGACAGTAGTCCATGCTCTAACATCAAGCTTAAAATCCTCCAAAGGAATGACATCAAAGAGCTTACAAGTAACCGTATGCTGAGACTCCCTATCAAGCATGTTGACCATGAATTCAATCATTTCATTATCCAAGACATCATTATCATCAGACACATCCAAATTGGGAACAACCCATTCAAACAACAGAATAGCCCTCTCACTACATCCAGAAATCTCCAAGGCCTTAAACAGACTAATCAAATCAACTTCCCTAAGCAATTCAAACCTGACAGAATCAAAATACGACCGCAAGCTACACAATGGCTGTGCCAAGATCGAGGTCAGCATTGACTTACACTTGACCGGAAGAAACGCAACCGAGAATTCATCATCGCCAATTCTTGGAATTACATTTACACCACCAGCTTTAGGTATGGAAGCAGTAGTAGTAGTAGCAGAAACAACGTGATTCTTGGTAATGTGAAAGAGATGCTGGAGAAGGGAATCCAAGTGGAAAGCTTGTGATCTTTGGTTGTGTTTGGGGAGCAATGGAGGGAGAGGGAGAGTGGAGTGGTTGTTGTTGTTGTTGTTCAACTTGGGGCGATTAGTGTTTGGGTTTGAGTTTGGTTTTATGGGTTGGATTGGGAGAGCTGGTCTGTTCGGGAAAAGGGATGATCCCTCCATTGTTGAATGAATGAGTAACTAGAGAAAAGATTGGAACTTTGGAAGGGATAAAGGAAACTGCTTCGTTCATTCATTCATTCGATCGATGAGTCCAAGGATATAATTTCAGTGTTACGTAGTAGAGGCGGAGGCTACTAGATTACGGTTTCCAACTTTCAACGCGCTCCTAAGCTGCTATAGAGCGCGATTTAATAATTATTAATGCGCGCTCTAACTTCTCACAGAGAGAGACCTAGAACAATTGCTCAGATTCTCACAGAGGAGTATAAACTAAGTTTTTATTTGAGCAAAGAACACATTTAGAGTTATGTTCATGGTGATAACCAGATCGGAGCAGAATGCTTTGATTCTTCATGTTTTCTTACAATTTTTTTTGTTTTCATTTTTTTTTCCAGATGAGATCTAGATCTTTTCTTTTTTCTTTTCTTCCAATTACCTACAGGTATAAGGCTCCCCTTCATTCCAATCCTCCGGAAAATCTATTTCGAGAATTCATGATGGTGGTGGTTACGACTAGGTGTGGCGGTGGTGGCTGGTGTTGTTGACTAGGCGGTGGCGGTGGTGGTGGTGACTAGGGAGGTGGTGGTGCTGATGACTATGTAGGTTGAATGTGGTGGTGACTGGTGGTTGTGATTATGGTGGTGGTGATGATAACTTTGGAGGTTGACTGTGGTGGTGATGATTGGTGAAGGTTGATTGTGGTGGTGGTGGTGATGACGATGTTACTAAAATATGTCCGAAACGAATTAAGACGAGAAGGAGCGAATCAGAACAGTCCGCGGAGGAGTATGAAGCCCAGATGCGCAGTATTCAGGAGCAGACCAACTAGGACGGGTCCGGAACTACTATATACTCCGAAAAGGTGGACAAGCTACCGAGGAATCATCCGGAGGACGTAGCCTTGGGAAGATAAGACTGATGAATCTGGCAAAGCTTATTTGCTAAGTAAAACCTCGTACGACAGAAGAGACGTGTCTGGTTGAGACCACAAAGACGTGTTACCAGAAAATCCATGAGACGTGTCTGAAATCCAATCAAGCAGTACTTTACAAGGAGACGTGGTTCACTCTGGAAACAGAGAGATCTATTTTCCAAGGTGAAGGCTCATATAAAAGGGAGGAAAGACATTCTTTGTGCTCAAGACTCATCATCTCCATCAATCTACATAAGAAAAAAGAAAGGTTCATTCTACAACTCAAACAGTTTCCTATTCTTCTTCACAAGGTTTACCTTCAAGTAAAGTTTTAATCCACCGGTTTGACCACAAGGCAAGTCGGGTAAAAGGTCCTAAACCTTCCCCCCCCCCCCTCTCTTCTTCTTTATTCTACTACTCTTTATTGATAAATAGGACTCAAAGCGCCAGATGGAGAATCAAGAGGGAATCACTTAGCTCAAGGCGATCTCCATCTTGGAAAGTTTACTGGCGCTCCTATCAACCTGCAGATAGTTGTAATACCTAGTGAAAATCACGTCCCATCATTTCTGACGCCGTATGTGGGAAGCGACACAAAAAACTTCTCCACTAAATAACCTCTCTGAGTCTGAGCCAGATGATCAATAGAAGGCGTTCAACTGGATTAGAAGGAAGAACCCTCGTACGGCGATCTGAGCACATGGCCAACCTAAGAGGCGAGGCCGACCACCAGGGCGTCGGACTATGCCGATCGTTGAAAAAAATGTGAATGAAGGGATCAACAATCTTCAGGTTGACGGGCAAGAAACCAGTGTTTCATCCTCTGAGAAAGGGAGCCACATCTCAAGATTTGAGGAGAAGGGAGATCGTGGATAGGAACTTGCAGAACCAACATGAAGCGAATAGAAGGATGTTGGAGATGGAGCAAACACAAGTCCATTAAGAAAGGAGATTGGAGACCATGCCAAGAGAAACGGCGCGTCAACAGCTCCCAGGACCGGTGTGTTCGTGGCCACTACTTAACCTCCTACCGCGGGGTGAGATCCCGCAAGTAAATGCTACACCAATAGCTCCAAACATACCTTTGATATCTCAGCCTGATGCTATAGTGTCCGATACTCGTTTACTACCGCCAATGCATGTTGTTACTGCTGAATACCTAGTGGTGTCGTACACAATGAGAGCTATATGATTCATTATGTGAATAGAAGTAGAGATAATGCTCCCCTTCCCCCCCCTTGCATACCCGTACCCCCAAAGTGCTATTCCACCAGTAGCTTCATAGGAACAGTTTAACCCAACTCATCCTCTGAACCAACCAAATGCGACACAAGGTGGGACGGTTGTCCAGTTGGTGCAAAGCCAAGGAAGGCCCGTCCAGACGCATTCAGTGAGATTCCAGGAAATAGCCACTAATCCCTTCGGCACCATGGAAACGGGGACAAGTACCCAGGGCCGAGAGAAATATCAACCTTCCGGGATAGTCCTGCCAACCTATACCACCCAGGCGATAGCCCCAGCACCATTATAACACCAACATCGGGAAGGGCTCGGAAATGAAATATCGGGAATTCCCAATGTTATCGATCTAGAGAGACCCTTGAAGGAAGTCAGACGAAACAACTCGGACGACCTAGCACAGAAGTACAAGGATCTTGAGACCGCTTTGGAACATCTTAAAAGAAGGTCGAGAATATGTGACAAAAAGAAGGTCGCGATCAACAATCCATTAAGTCAAACCATAAGGAATACACCGAAGCAGCTGGGACTACAACTGCCTACTCTAGAGAAATACTTCGGAAAGACGGGCCCATATGGACACCTGAGCCGATTCGAAAGCAAAATGGAAGGATGTGGGTTCAATGAAGTGATGTGTGCTATAACATTCCCGACCACATTGTTTGGCGATGCGATGGATTGGTGGGCCTCTTTGCCCCATGGATCTATTGGATCATACGAGGAGATAAAAGACAAGTTTGTGGATCGGTTTGATAGAGTAAAGACCAGGAAGAGGTTGACTGGGTACTTTAGAGAAATTGTGCAAGGAAACGAGGAGGACATCCGAGAGTTCCTTTCGAGATTCCAGGATACAGTGGAGCTGGTTCAACCACATTCTGCTAAGGAACGAGCCAAGTATCTCTATGAGAATACCACCAACACATCTGGAGTACCAAACCATTATCATACTAAGGTTGGTCTCTTATTTATAATATTAACTACTTCAACTCAAAATATTATAGAGATAAATCCACCCAGCTTGTTCCATGAGACCGTTCCTACGCTTTTATTCTGAGGATTAGACAGACAACAAAAGAGGGGTAAGTTTTTGATAACTTAGTGAGGTTTTAAAAAACAATGATGGTAAAGTATTAAAGAGATTAAGGAGTAAAGTTAAGACAAAACAACAACATTTAAATTAGTGACAAGAATATATAAATAGGGGCCATAAGATCACAGGCCTAACTCAAATGACCAACCTTATGACTCCCGAGTAATACTACCTTATAACTTCACTGGGGCGCGACCTCAACAAAACGAAAAAGACATGCTCGAGTACATGTCATTTCGGATCACGGGGTATAGCCAACTCCAACTACAATTGGTGTCCGAAACAAAGGTGGGCAATGATTGGTATGACTTAAACTGGTAGGCCTTACTACCCAGTGACCATCCATCAATAACCCATGACCAAACTTCCCATGAGCGTCCTCAAGGGTAAACGAAATGTATCATCGAAACAAGAGATATCATATACATTAATATAGACAAACAGTCATTATATATGGACCGGGTGTTACCATGCATAGACCATATTTTAGAGATTCGATAATTAATTTCATCATACTAGAACATCAAGAAAATGATTTTGACCAAAAGATATATGTAATGGATGAAATAAATATACAGAGTAAAAGAGATTAGGCTCAAGAAAATGTTGCAATGTTTAAGGGAGTCTGTCAATGTCCTGAGGGCCGGATGCCGAAGGGTTTGCAAAAGGAATAAAATCACCTCACCTTAAACGCTTGCCACTTAGATACGGCCTTCAATCTTTCTCCTGAGAAATTACTCCTAAAGTGAAATTTTCATGTTAAAATTAAAATGTGGTCTTAATTATAATTAGCTCATATATTTTAGTAAAATGTAGAATGCAACTCCATACTTCTATCAATATATTTTATTCCTAGAGGTGCCAAAAATATAGTTTTATCTATCTTTAAGTTGTTATATGCTACGTAGTACTTTTAATATAATTCAAAAATATAAATCCTATACCAAAATTTATGAATTCTTAGAATATGACCCCTAATGCAATATACATATGGAATACAATTTTGTCACTACCGTGATTCTACATATTGTCATACATGTTTAAGCATACCTTTTCCCTAGTAATTTGATTAGTCATTAATAATATAAAAAGAATAGAAAATGTTAACAATAAATTACTACTAAATTATAAACCATTATGAGAATATCTAGTATGAAGACAATGATCATAAGGAGATGTAAAGAATTTAGAGAAACGTACTTTCAATTGGTCAGTCTAGTAAATCAACCTAGCCTATGTTACTAAGATAAGGATATTAGAGTTGAAGTTTTTTGATTCTTGGGATGAGATTTGGCAAGTTGGAGGACTATAATGTGCGGTAGTCTTTTTACTCTTTGGTGGTATTGGAATGGTTAGATATTAGGGGATTAAGGGAATTTAAAGAGCAATAGATTTTGTAGAGAAACATTTTTAATGTGTAGTGTGCCTAATTGGTGTAATGCCTAGAGCTATTTATAGATGAATAAGACTCAATTCACTTTCATTAAATCTCCCTAATGATTACATCAAATCTCATTTGTGTAACTCTCCCCATGAAACCACGTTTTTAGCTTCATTTTTTCATACAAATGTTAACTTTCTATTTGAGGTAAGTTTCATACATATGTTTTTACTAGCTTATAAGAGAAGAATGTAAATAAAAAAATTAATTAATAAAACATGTGATTAAAATATGGTTAAGTAGTAGGCTAATTTGCTAGTGACTACGAGACTAATTCAAGTGTTCGATAGTGCAAAATGGTTTAGTTGTAAAAGATTTGCATGTAAATGCTTATTTCTACAAGGTTTTTATAATTTATTTATTTATTCATTTATTTTAGCCGGGCGTTATATGTACAATTAACAAAGTCCACCGTGAGAGAGTGGAGGAGTACACCTGAGTCAGGTATATGTCAGTGGGAACAGTGGAATGTTTGTAGAATGTCTGATTGATCATCCTTTCCTTCTTGAGCGTTTGTGCTATTTATAGAAAACTCCTAGCTCATAAGTCGGTCCAATCTGATGATGTCAAGTGTCATTCATTAAGATGGGCAACTGTATATATACAATAAAATGAACCTGATGTGGACATTAATGGGCTTGATCCATGTCTAATAACTGTAGCTTTTCGTCCATACGGGTAGATAACACAGTTGGAGTGCATCTTTTGTACCTTAATGGTTTGGGCTTGGGGACAAGACTTGATTTTCTGTTAGTTTTACTGTCAGGCAATTCAGAGGTATATCCTGTCACGGAGCTCTTTTAGGCCTGGAGGTGTGACCATCTCGAACTCCTTGGTTATCCAAGATCGTTGTAGTTCGTCCCAGACGTATTTTAGACGGATTGGACATATTTTAATATCATCAATGAGTAACCAACAATAAGGGTCTAAAAGTGGTAGTACTCTGGATGAAAAAGAGCGACCATACCATGTGCCAAATAATGTTGTTTACAAAGAGATTATTTACAACCTGAGGTAATATTTTTCCTTCTGAATATTTTTATTATTCACTTTTATCTATTTGATAATTTATGCTTTTTTTATTTTCATTTTAATTTATATGTCATATTAATAGCTCACTTAATGTTTTCTTTTTTCATTTTTTTTTTATGTAGGTGATGATTCCATCTTACGTTTATGTGTTTTGAAAACATATTTTTAATGAAAACTCATGCAATCAACGTTTTCATGTGCTTGTTAGGTAAGCACCTATGAAAATTTGATGGTCACATAATAGTTTGCGAATCATGTGAATTAAGTTAAACCTTACAATATAATTTGTCTAGGATAAGGTGATCACAAAATTCAAATCAATGACTTTTATCAATCAAATTAACCCTTGTTTGCATTTTTTTTTTATATACGCTACCCCTGTATACTCTAATAAAATAGATCATTTATAGGAAGAGCTCTCGGGTTTTTGTCCGGGTGCACAAGTCTAGTACTAGTAGTAGACCCGTGATTTGGATTGGATGGGTTTGCTAATTGCACCAAGTAAGCTGAATCTGGAAGTTAAGTGCCTTCTCACAAGCACACTACATCATTGCGTGTAAGACTCACCATCTAAATTTATCCAAAACCGCACAATAAAATCGTCTTATATTATTGTTCAAAGTTTTTCACTACACACTGTGTCCTAGCAAGTTCAATACTCCGTATATGTTTTTAACACAAGCGTTCTTCAGTATAAAAATTCATAATCTAATCTAAAGTCTAAACACTATAAATAAATCAATAAAATCATGGAACACTTTGATTATACTTGATATTAGTGCTGTTACGCGAATCGAGCCTTATCGAGTACTCGGCTTGGCTCGATAACCTTATCGAGCCGAGCTCGAGCCTAAACTTAGGCTCGTTCCACTAATGACTCGGTAAGGCTCGTTAAGGCTCGATATCATGTAGATTATGAGTAGTACTATTAGTATTATAAGTTATGATTTAAATTTCAGATTATTGTCTTGAATTGCTTATATTTGCATTTTGTTAAACTTTAATGATTTCATCATTTGAGAGTATATATTTTATTTAATATTTTAACATATTTTTATGGTATTTTAACAAACGAGCCGAGCTCGAACCAAATGAACCGAGCCTGAGCCTGAAATTAAACTCGATTCATTAAACGAGCCGAGCCGATTTCAAACTCACTTCGTTAACGAGCCGAGCCGAGCCTCAGCAATACTCGTCTCGTTAAACATTGCTATCCATACTAGTATTACTATTATGATTGTCGGTAACAAAAACTCTTAGCCAACAATTCCAGCTAAGCAACATTATTAGCACAGTAACAGTAGTACTATTACTATTAGCACAGTAGTATTTATTTATATATTTTAATATTTCAGTTGGTCGTTTTCTTTTCTTTCAACCTTTCACGTGTAAATGTCATCTAGGTTACTGCTATAAGTCTCCCACCTACCAATATTTTTGGCGCCGTGCATTTGTGTGCTTTTTGCTAAAAAAGCCTCTGCACTTTGCAGTGTTTGAAATTGAAACGGAAGTCCATCCCCAAAAGAAGCCAAAGTCCGATGGAAAGGAAAGCGTACTACATTAAGAATAATAAATTGCATAATAACAAAATTATCATCTAGCTTTTCTATTTTACATTTTCATGTGTTATTTTTGGCATGCTCTCTCCTCCCACTCATTTTTTAACATTTTTCTCTTTTTTCCAATCATGTTTATTTCTTTAAATTATTTTTCTATCGACTTTTCCTTAAGTACCTCTTTTATTTAAGTTTACTCACTTCTCAAAACTTTTAATTGGCGGAATTATTCACCAGGCTACTGATATAGTCAGAGCTAAAATTACTAATGCCAGAGCAAATTTTTACCTATAGACACCCGTGAAAGTAAAAGAAAAAAAAAAAAAACTGTACACATGCATGTTTGTTGGGCTTCTCACTCATCCTTGTTCTTGTTCTTGTTTGTTTTCTTATTTTTCTAGAGAGAGGTATTCCGTGTAATCACACGTTAGCCCAACTTGTCATTTTGAGTGAGCTGCGCTACTATTTCTGAACAAAAGAAAACCAAAGAGAGAGAGAGAGAGAGAGATGGATTATTTACTAATGGGATCACTTCAGAGACCATCGCCGCTGCTCACCTTTCCATCAATCCCTTCTCCTTCCGGCTTCCGTTCTTTCCCAATTGGTACATACATATATACATATTTTGTTTTCCTTTTTTGTATTCTACTTGATTTAACTCTGATTCGATTTGCCCTTTTTTATACTCATTACTTTTACGGCTCAGGTGTTATTGATGATTTTTATGCCATTTTTGCTCAACAAACTCGTCCTATTTCAAGGAGCCGCACACTACCTTGGGGTGTGGGCCCCCTCCCCTCCACAAATTTCTTTCACGTTTATTTTACTGCTACTAATTACTAATACTAGTATTACTAAATCTAGGATAGCTTTTTTTGAAACTTTTGTAGCTCAATATGTGTTTGCATACACAACTTGTGTGAAATTAGGGCTAGTGCCTCCACCTACCCAACCTAGGCCAGCCAGATGGGTGCAAATTAGGGCTAGGTGTGTATTTTAACTTGTATCTAACCGGAGTCATAAGGTGGTCTGGTGGTTAGGGTGGTGAGTAGCAAGTCGGGGGTTCGAATCCTGTCGGAGGCATAAGGTTAGGTTGGTTCAGGTGTATTTGGAGTTATAATAAGGTGGTAAAAGAGTAGAGTCGGAGTAGGAGTAGGGTAGTTAGCTTTGTGGTTTCAAAAAAAATAACTTGTATCTAACCATTAGACCGTCTAACGCAAGTATCTGTCTGTACATTTGATGTGATCCTGGCACATTCTTGTAAGTGAGTTATACTAGTATATAAGCTAAAATCTGTTTTACGAGCACTTTAATGGCGTCTCGAGGGCGTTATTCGAGGGAGCTCTTTGAATGCTGTTTTTGATTTTTCACTGGCTTCAGGCTTTGCAAGGTTAAATAACTTACAAGTTCGAAAAGAAGCCGTAAAAGTAGATTTTTAGTTTTTTATTTTACAACGTTTGCTGCAATTTCTCTAGAAAAATTTAGTGATCCATCTGGCTTCGGAACTATGTTACAACCAAGTTTTCATTGTCATTAACTAGGAGTAACGAATAAGCTGCTGCATTGGTATGAATTCTTTAGTAACATTCCCTGCATCCTGTGGTCAAAATGTCTCGGGATGTAGGAGCTCTATAATAGAAACAGTATATGTAATGTATGCTTGCTCTTTAGACATCATATTTCAAAGATCCTCTGTTGAATGCATGGTATCTGTAAACTTTAGGTTCACATGCAGCAGCACAAGTTCTGAAATGCAAGGCTTTAAGCAGCTCAGGAAAGCTCTGTCACATACCATTGAGATTTCATTCGGGGAGGCAGAACACTCTTCACCAGTATGCTTCCGGTGAAAATGATTTATATGTAAATCGGAAACGAGGGTTGAGTTCTATTGTGAAGTCGGCATCTGACCCGCCTTTGGAATCTGAGGCTTCCGACAGACCTTTGGGATCAGTACAGCATGCCCTTGATGCTTTCTACAGGTTTTCGCGACCTCACACCGTTATAGGAACAGTTAGGTTCAGAATTCCTATCAGCCATATGCACAGTGCTTTAAGCAGATGCACATACATCAGCTTTTACAAATAAGGAGAAGTCTAACAACAGATTCATTTCCTTGAGCAGGCATTGAGCATAATCTCAGTTTCTCTCCTTGCAGTTGAGAAGCTCTCTGATGTTTCACCATTATTTTTCACTGGAGTACTAGAGGTAGTATTCATTTTTCATTGTTTACCATGATGCTGAACTGTATGGATGCAATAATTTCACTAAACTGTTTTTTGCAGGCCATTGTAGCTGCCCTGTTCATGAATATATACATTGTTGGATTGAATCAATTGTCAGACATTGAAATAGACAAGGTTAGATCACAAATATATTACAGTGAAGCATTTATTTATTTGAAGAAACATTTCTTTCATCACAAAATGGTAATCCAGGATTCTGACTGGAGGCAGAGACTAATTAAGTGTCCTGTAGAGAACAATTTCAGAGCTAATATCAGCTTTTTTATTCTTCTCGATTATCTGAACATGACGTACCAATCGTTTTCCTGTTAAATGACGTGCTAATTTTCTCATTGAGTGCCATGATTTGTTGACATATGAACGTAAAAACGATGTTTACTGTGTCAGATGTATACCCAATAATCTGCCTCAGATTTCTGCCACAGAGATCCCTTTCTGAAGTTTTTGTTAGCTAAACAGTTTTTGCTGGTGTATATGGGGTATTGTTTTATAGATAATGGTCCATTAAGTCAGGATATGATAGGTTTAGCATTTAGCCTGTGTGACCTTTTCTAAGCTACTACGAACTGTAGACTTCTTTGTTTATCATCACGAATCATATGGAATTGATAGTTTCTTTCTACTAATGAAACATAAATTCGTTTTTGCTGCCCCCTATTTATTCTTTATTTTCAATATCTACTGAATAACTCTTGCCACTCTCGTTCTTAACCAGGTTAACAAACCGTATCTGCCATTGGCATCTGGTGAATATTCATTCAGAACTGGTGTGATGATTGTTTCGTCTTTTGCGGTCTTGGTTGGTGAAAACATACTCTCTTCAGTTCGCCTTAAGTTTCCATAATGATGTTTTGTCAATCATTCTAGTGCAAATTACAAAAGCCCATAAATATATCAAGTCTTTCTTTGTTCTGAATATGCAGCCTGATTGTCATTATCTTGGAGAACCTCTTTCATCTTTGTGAAATTGTTTGTTATTGTTTTGCAGAGTTTTTGGCTTGGATGGGTTGTTGGTTCTTTGCCATTGTTTTGTGCTCTTTCTGTTAGTTTTGTACTTGGGACTGCATATTCCATCAATGTGAGTTGATTCGGTGCCTTTTTTGTATTATTCGATTTCGGAGAAAAAACATTACTTGAAAGGATATCTAAATGAACCTTAGGGAACTTCAATGCTACTTAACAATGGCCAAGCATTGTTGTTGTTTTGGAACAATTGCGTTCAAATCCTCATACCCCCATGTTTTCCATTCAGGTGATTTGCCCCGTAACATTTGAAATTTCTCAAGTAACCTCTAAACATTTACTGTGCAATTGCCCACCTCATTAGAACTTTTTCTAATATTACTCATTGGCTGATGATTTATAGCTTAAAAATTAAGGTGCGTTATGTTGTAATTTGCACTAGAATGATTCCCAGGGGCGGACATGGTTTTAGGTCTAAATTGGGTACCCACAATGTTACATGCCAAAGTTGAGGCTGTTTTATTCGTTAAGTTGATCATCACTTAATGACGATTTCGAATTACAAAGATGACAGGCTTAAAGTAGAACTGTAATATATTGCTGGTTGTGTTTAAGTAATGTTATAGTACAAGATTTTTGGCCATCTGATATTGTGACCTTTTCAGCTGCCGCTTTTTCGATGGAAGAGATTTGCTGTCGTTGCAGCAATGTGCATCTTGGCCGTTCGAGCAGTCATTGTTCAGATAGCATTTTATTTGCATGTACAGGTAATAAGTTTTCCTCAGTGGCAGATTCTTTCTGTTGGTTTTAGTGGGCAGCATCTAGTCACTATTACCAGCGCTTCCGAGACTACAACTGTCTCTTTGTTATATGTTTTCATTTCTTGGATTCTTGACATTCGTAACAACATTGTTCATGTGACACAATCTGCTGGTTAGGCTTTAATTGAGCTTTTCATCCATTACCAATATTTTATATTCACCAGTATCTTCAAATGAACCTGTTAATATTTATTTAGCGAACTATTTTTGCAAATTTGCAATGAGTAACTTTAGTTATAGTTGAGAACTATGGTAAATACACATATGATTGTAAGGACCAAGGACTACACTGAAGCGAGCTAATAATGAGAAACTTCTATCCCTGTAGATGGTTGTTTCCAAGACTAATCATTGTGCTTTGCATATCTGCATTACCAATCTGTTACTCGCAGAGTCAGTCAAACAGATATTAGTATATTACCCACACTTCCACAATTTTTGAAAATTTGCGTGTAACATTCCGCGTAATCTTACACACAGCCCCTCGGAGTGGATGCATGTAATTCTTCGGGACTTCATTTGTTAATCTGGCAAACTTGAGGGGCTGTGGATGTAACCCTTTCAGTTTTTTTTTTTTTTTTTCATCCATGTTCTGGATGCTAACACCTTTGTACCCTAAACAGATTCCTGGTGATCTCTTATCAATTCACAATACTAGAACACAAGAACTTTAGTAAGCACATATTATGCAACTGTATTATGGAACTTCAGATATGCTACACCGGATTGAACTATAAATTGACAGATAAACTTTATCGTTATGAATTGGTAGATTACATGAGCCTGACGCTAGTTTCATCCCTGATTAGGGTAGATGGTTATCAGCTAGCTATTTTTTATGCAGGTATTTCATAAATTTGCTATTTTGCCAGCTGATTTGCTAATATAGTGTAGTATATAGGTTATAGAAACAAATCAGCTAGTGTTTTGTTGTTGTTGTTGTTGTTGTCTGTATTAAGCTAACTGAGCTAGCTTATCAAATAAGTTACCAGCTAGGCGATCACGTAACATACTCATTTCGACTAAATGATCAACTGTCTGTAGTAAACACAGGCAATGAAAGAAATTTGGAAGAAACGAAAAATGAGAAATGTCGTAGCCCCAGAGGATCTTGCAGATTCTTGTTTGTCATTTCCCTTTTCTTCTGTAGTTTTACATCTGTTACCTTTACCATTTTCAGATGTATGTTTATGGAAGACCAGCTGTCTTTTCAAAGCCTGTAGTTTTCGCGACAGCATTCATGAGCTTCTTCTCAGTTGTGATTGCATTATTCAAGGTAACATCTCCATGCTCTAGGCTGTACAGATTATCTATCTCTCTTGTTGTGGGCCCTTTCACTTGATTTTACTGATTTGAAAGGTTCTGCAACTCAAGACTGTTTCTGAGTTTGAAAACTTTGATTTGTTAGGACATACCTGATATTGTCGGGGACAAAATATATGGTATTCAGTCTTTCACGGTCCGACTGGGGCAAGAGAAGGTAGCTACATCAACTCCGGGACAAAGTATTATCTGCTCTTTTTTATTTGCTACACTGCCAAATTCCGTTGATTGATCTTTTGTGAACTATGGTGACAGGTCTTCTGGATTTGTATATTTCTTCTTGAAATGGCATACGCTGTGGCGATCTCAGTGGGAGCAAAATCTTCTTGCCTGTGGAGCAAGTGGATCACGGTAAGCGGTAGCTATTTATATAGGCCATGTAGATATTACTAGTACTCTATTTGTCCAGCATAGAGTATCATTTTGCTATGATAAGATCTTTATTTCAACGACAAATGTAGTTTTCTAATATCATAACTCAATAAGGCCGTGTTAGTTTCTTGTAGGATATGGTTGTGGTTAGATTCTGAATGTCTTCATTTTCCTTTGCTCCTATTTAGGTTATTGGTCATACCCTATTAGGTTTATTGCTTTGGAAGGAAGCAAAATCCGTCGATTTGAAGAGCAAGGCAGCTATAACATCTTTCTACATGTTCATATGGAAGGTAACACTTCTGTTACACAATTAGGGTTGGAAAGCTTTCGAATTTGTTCTATCCAGTGTGAATTTTGCATTTTCAGTATGGCATTATATATTTGGATGCTCTCTTCAGCGTTCAGTGCTCCCTTTTTTTTTTTGGGAGTTCTTCGGTGCTCCCATTATATATACATACATATTTAGCATGTAGCTCATGATGTATAGTTAGTTGATTGTGAAATAATTAAGCACTCAAGTAATTACGCTCGTATATAGCACCTTTCTTATAGTATAACCTAGTATCATTTCTGATAGCCTGCCTTTGTTTTTGTTTGCAGCTCTTTTACGCTGAGTACCTTCTCATCCCTCTTGTGAGGTAAGTGGAAGTGCACATTACACTCACTTCCCGGACATATGGTTTGAATATTGATGCAAATACTCTGCCTATCCTGTTGCCTCGCATGCCATGTTCATGAAAATGGAAAACATATACAAAGATGAGGCCTACTGTTGTGTGCTACAAGGAGCAACGATGAGCTGATAGATGATCTTTGTTGATTCTTGGGCTTTTATGTGGTTTGAAGTATTGAAAATTCGAACTGATAAAAGATATGTAGACAGAACTTGGTTGCAATTCTTTACTGGTTTAGTTTCAAAGTCAACATCCCAGGTCGTCCATGGAGTGCAATATTTCTGATTGTTACTGGAGATTATGTTGTTCTTGTCTGTTAAATGCTACTCCTTATGTTGTAGTGTTGGACTTCGTATATTCAAGATTTCACTAGGTGTGAGTCGAACTTCCATTCAGCCAGTTCTATGTTAAAGTATGCGTCTTCTTTGTTCAATGACTTCATTCAGAACTATCAATTATGTACTTGAGGATGTAACTCTGCACCTGGATACTTAGTTCTCTTTTGTTGGGGAGCTATATTCCCCGGTCACCTTCCTGGGCCGATGTTTATTCGGGCCAACTTAAGATGGTATTGACACATAATATAGTTATGCATATTAACCTGTGTTTTGAATCTCGCCGGGTCAACCCTGTTTAACCGGTAATCGGAGTCTTCAGCGGGACGATTCCATGAGAAAACTCATAAATATCTCGGAACTCGGGAAGATTCCATGCAACTTCACTGTTTAAGTGTTTATTGTGTTACCATTCAGTAGATGGAGGAGGAAACCTTCTTGTACGGAAAAGATAAGTTAGACTAGGGTGAAGTAGGAGGTGCCATATTGAAAGCTGTCGGTTGTGGTCTTCAATCCAAGAGGACCATGGTTTGATTTTGATATATAGATAGTTGGAAGCTGGAAAGAGTTGTTTTGGCATGTGGAGGGTCCTGACAGTATAGACTATAGACAACCTCCTTAGATTGATCCTATATGAGGACAAGGTATGTTTTAAGGTGTGGGTAGTGATGTGTGATTTGTATTTTGTAAATCACCAACCACAAACTATGGTTTGTGACGCATTAGAAGACTTATCTCTTGAAGTATTTGTCTAGAAGAATCTCTCTGTTGTCATTAGAAATTTAGAATTATTTTAGTTATTATAGAATTACTACTACTATATATTTAGGTCCATCTTTGTTGAAATTTCAGCATCGGCTCCTTTACGTTTAGGCCTCGCGGATCAGGCGGGTGTGATAGTAGGAAACATTTAGAATAGCTGGAATAGTTATGGAATATCAAATATGCATAGGTCAGTATATGGATAAGATAGACATATTCTAAGTTATGTTGGTATTTTAGAAAGTCAAGTTTAGTTTGTGAATGACTTTTCTACCTCAAAGGGGCCTCACGCATCGAAAATATATTTTTCTCGAACGTGTATAATCTACTAAAATAGTATATTTGCACTTGAACAAGAATTAATAAAATTCCTTAAATGGTGAAAGAGTAATTGAAATTAAAAATGTGTTGGTTGATGCATTAATATTGATATGGAATACCAAAACTTGGTAATGAGAGACATCCCACATAGCAAAATACAAAACAAATGGTTCCTCGGTTTGTCAAGTGAACCCGCCAGGAGCTGGTCTTGGGTCGTGGTCTAGGGGTCCATTATTGATTCTCGCTTTGCCACTTAAAAAAAAAGGTTAGCTAACGGTAGATATAATGTTTTTTGGCCAAATACTAACTTTGGTTTTAGCTCCAATTAGAAAAGGCCAACTCGACGGTCTAATGTCTAATGGATAATTTTTCCTATCTTAGTTGTATCGCGGTATCGTATCCTTCATTTTCTGAAAAGTCCATATTCTTGTACCCATATAGTGTCCGATACGTATTGCCATACCCGTATACGTGCAACCTAGGTTGTAATTGTATACACAAAATTTGTCTAATGGTGGCCGGCATGCCGTATTTGTAGATGCATGAACTTACATTAGAATTATTATTTATTACTAAGTGGGTGTTTGCAACAACTTAAATTATCTAACTTATCACTTATTTTAAGCAGAAGCAGCTTTTTGAGTGTTTGCAACAGCTTATAAGCTGCTTAATTCTCTTAAATTAAGCTGGATAAGTTGAAGTTGGAGAAGCTGGGTTGTACCTCCTTCAGCAGCTTCTCCTTAAATTAAGCTGGATTTTAGTTGTTTTTGTCCAAAAAGTTAGGTTTGCAAACACTACTCCTACAACTTATCTAACTTTTAAGTATTTTTTTAGATAAAATTGATCAATTCCCCTGAATTTTACTACAATTGAGACATTACTCCCTAACCTATTATATTAAGTTTGATACTTAACTCCCTCATCTATTTAAAGTGTTACGACATACCCCCTATATAATATTTTCCCTTTAATTTAATATTTTTCATTCAATTTAATATTTTCCCTACAATTTAATATGCCAGTTTGACTCCAATTAATCCTAATTCATACCGAAAAATAATTTTATAAAATTACAAGATTTACTTCTATAATATAAGTTCAAATCTTATTTTTCCAATACAATTTATATTATAAAAGTGAAAAAAAATATTTTCATTAATTGTACCGGAAAACTAATATTTGAAACTTATATTATATTATATTATAACAGTGAAAATCGTATAGTTTCATATTATAATTTTTAAAATTAGTTTTTCGGTATGTATTATGATTAATTTGGAATCAAACGGAAATATTTAATTGAAGGAAAAATTATTAAATTGAATGGAAAATATTAAATTGATAGTAAAATATTATATAGGGAGTATGTTGCAACACTTTATATAGTTGAGGGGGTTAAGTCTCAAATTTAATAGGTTAGGGGGTACTGTCTCACTTGAAGTATAGGTTGGGGGGTTTGATCAATTTTTTCCGTATTCTTTTGCAAACACCTATCAAATTCTCTAATAAGTCAATTTTACTAACTTCTGCTTAAATTAAGTTACTTATTTTAAGTTGAAGCTATTACAAACCCCTTAGAGCAGCTTCTTCATTCTGTTAAATTAAAAGTTGGTATAATTATTGGGGCTTGTAAACCCAGTAGTCTGTTAACCACTTCATAAAAGCTTCAGTCTAACATGAAAACTAAAAGTCCACACTTACAATTTCATTTTGAGAAGCAACCCAATCCCAAAATAAGGTCAAAGTAACCAAACTGATTCATTTTGTAAGAAATCCACATTGCTTGCCTCACGCGAGAGGGACGCAATTGTTTTTTGTTATCTTAATCAGTTCATTCAGATAAACCTTAGTTAGTCAGCTTGTAATGATCCAAACATTAAACTTTTGAATTTATACTATTTATAACGTAATATTTTACGATTTACTATAATCGCGAGACGCGACCTGAATGTTTTGACTAAATTGATGGTCCAGTTTTTAACCTAACTAAATTTACTGTATTAAACTTACTGATGTTATTTTAACCCAAGTATGTTAAAAAGAGAACAGGCCCATTTTCATTTTTAAACTGCCCAAATCTTTTAAATGTCAAAATCTTTCTTTTAGCACAATCAGAAGAACAAGAACGCATCTGTTTATTCCGAATTAGATGTTTTAGGGCCTCATAAAAAATTTAAGGGGTTGTGGTCAACCGTGTCACCCTTCATCTTCACACCCATCTTAATCTCCTTGGTCTTCTATATGGCACGAAACATGTTGTTCTCGATCGATTAATTTTCTAGCGACGTCAAATCTCACGCAGCTAGCTTACATGGATGTAGGGTTTAGAAATAGTATAATAGTCATCATATAGATGCCTAGTTATGGACTTTATAGCACACTCTGTGTTCTCAACTAATGATGTTTGATGTTTCATGCTTATCTGAGATTCTCTACGGAGGCTTGTTTTAAAATTAGAACTGTTTCATGTTTCATGAAAATGTTGTACTCAACTAATCAACGCATCACAGCGCCAACAACTAAAAGGAATATTATAACTTCATGTATGATCGAATTTGTAGTCTTTTTCTCCGTTGTCAACTAGGTCGAATATCAATTTTTTAATCGATTTTATTGTTAAATGTGTTATACTTTCTTAGGAAATTTATTTCTGGATTGTATATGGAACTTTCTTTTTAATAAACAAACACAATTTTTTTTTTTCTTTCTAAAGGCAAATCTAATATAATTGTTTCTCCGATATTCTTTGTAAATTTCTTTAATAACGTTGGAAATGTCCACAACCACTATCTTCTTGTACGTGCGTACTAGATGAATTTTACGGAGTCAAGTTATAGCCACGTGAACCAAGTTAGACTGCACAAATAATAGGGAATAATAGGGAGTTTATGATGTTTGGTTTGAAATTACGTACTATCATATATGCTTGGTTGATTTTCTATGCATTGTTTTCAAATTATGTTTTGAATTAAAAGTTTTGAGGTGTTTGCACGGATGGGGCAAAATAAGATGGAAATGACACTTGTTGATATTATTCACTCACAGTCATGCATTTTCTTTTAATTTATTTTTTCTTACATCATCTTCTTCTTCCTTGAGCTTCAGTATCGGAATAAATTTCGTACAAGCTCCGGCAAGGAGCATGCACAACTCCAAATCTGGTGAGCTCTACAAGCTCTAAGACAGAGCTTGTCTGATCTCCGATACCAGAAAATATTTTCTGATAGTGGAGCTAGAGAAGAAGAAGACAATTTTTTTAAAAAGTTATTTTTATTATTTTTATTTTATTTAAGTGATTTTTTTAATACTAAGACTGTTTGACACAAGCGAAATCCAATTTTGGAACAATGCTTAATTCACCATTTAATCAAATTCGTGGACCAAAATGTAATTGATGAAATAAGATGATTGTTTTTGTAAATAGGGACGATATTGGGTAGTAAAAGATTACGGACCCTAACAATGCAATTCAAATACAATAGTATATATATTTTTTCAAATATTTACGTTTTGTCACCTTTAAATTTTTCATTAGTATTAGTGTAATTAGTTACTCAAAATTACCAGACCTAAGTCACCCTATTTCTAATTTATGAGCCTGCCCTCCTAAATGATGATTAAGGTTTTGTTTCAAATTAATTTTGTTCAGTTCAGTTTAGACAAAGAGAAGATATACTAAGGCTATGTTCGTTTCACCTTAATTTCAGTTTTATTAAATTTAGTTCAGTTCAGATTTATTATATTTATTAGGTTCAGTTCAATTCAGAATAATTAAGTTCAGTTCAGTTCAAATAAATTCAATTCAATTCAAATTTGCATAGGTAATACTTTAAATAAGTTTAGTTCAGTTCAGAATAATTAATGTCACTTCAAAAAGAGGAAACAGAACCTAAGAGAAATGTAGGGAGTTTTATATGAATATGGAAAGAAAGTCAATATGTTGTTTTTTAAACAAAAATGAAGAATTATTATACAGAAAACTTAAAAGGCATGAAGCGATGTTATCAGGTACTTGGTGAGGTATAAAAAGAGTGGGATAGCCAGGATAGTTGAAGTGCAGCAGCAGAGACAATTAAGTCACTTTGGCTTTAATTTCTTTGGTCATTCAACAAAACTAAAACAGAGTATTAAATATTAATTGAACAGAGGAGCTGCTGCAGGTTCTTTAAAAAGAGTATCTTTGTTCTGTGAACAAACTAAACATGGGTGGTATTAGTCTTGAAGAAATCAAGAATGAGTCTGTTGATCTGGTAAACTACACTACTCCTTTTTCTAATTCTTCATGAATTTCTCTGTTTTGTGCATATACTACATTAATTTGTGGAAATTGGATTGGATGCTCTGTTTTTTGCTCTGTTTTGTGAAGCTAAGTTTAATTTTCATGAATTATTCAACCTAATCTTGTCCTATTTTTTATGGGCCCCTGGATAACAGGAAAAAGTTCCAATTGAAGAAGTCTTTGAGCAGTTGAAATGCAGCCGGGAAGGGTTGAGCTCCGACGAAGGAGCAACCAGGCTTGGGATATTCGGACCGAACAAGTTGGAAGAGAAAAAGGTCTGTTCTTAGTAACTAATTAACCATCCCTGCATGCAGTTTTATTCTGAAATAATAAATATGGATCAAGTAGATATACACTTGTTTTGGTGATGCAGGAAAGCAAGTTCCTCAAGTTCCTCGGTTTTATGTGGAATCCGCTCTCGTGGGTTATGGAAGCTGCAGCCATAATGGCTATTGCACTTGCTAACGGAGGTGGAATGCCTCCAGATTGGCAAGACTTCGTTGGTATCATTTGCCTTCTCGTTATCAACTCCACCATTAGTTTCATTGAAGAGAACAACGCTGGAAACGCGGCTGCTGCCCTTATGGCTGGTCTTGCTCCTAAAACAAAGGTACATATGTTTTCTGAACAAGATCCTTTTGCATTACACACATTAACGAGTCGTATATTGTATGTTAGAATCTAGTGTACGTTTGGCAAAACGACCTGATAAGATAACTGGAACATGCATGATAAGATCTGATGTATGTTTGGCAAAACAAACTGATAATAACATATATAACTGGAACATGCATGATATTAAGATCTGATTGATTTACTCACATTTCAAATCTGGTTCTGAGATTCTGTTTGGTGCTTTTTACATGGAATAAATTGTTAGGTTCTGAGAGATGGACGGTGGAGTGAGCAAGATGCTGCCGTCTTGGTTCCAGGTGACATTATCAGCATAAAACTAGGAGATATCATTCCTGCTGATGCTCGTCTACTTGAGGGTGATCCGATGAAGGTTGATCAATCTGCCCTCACCGGCGAGTCACTTCCAGTTACCAAGCATCCATATGACGAAGTTTTCTCCGGTTCAACATGCAAACAAGGTGAAATTGAGGCTATAGTCATTGCCACTGGAGTCCACACTTTCTTTGGAAAGGCAGCACATCTTGTCGACAGCACCAACCAAGTCGGACATTTCCAGAAAGTTCTTACTGCTATCGGGAACTTCTGCATTTGCTCGATTGCAGTTGGTATGCTCGCTGAGATTATTGTCATGTACCCGATTCAGCACAGGCCATACAGGAAGGGCATTGACAATTTACTCGTGCTCTTGATCGGAGGAATTCCCATTGCCATGCCAACTGTATTGTCAGTTACCATGGCTATTGGTTCCCACAGGCTGTCCCAGCAGGGTGCCATCACTAAGAGAATGACTGCCATTGAGGAAATGGCGGGCATGGATGTGTTGTGCAGTGACAAAACTGGAACTCTGACGCTCAACAAGCTGACTGTTGACAAGAGCTTGATCGAGGTTTTTGCCAAAGGTTGTGATGCAGACTACGTTCTACTTACGGCTGCTAGAGCTTCAAGAACGGAAAATCAAGATGCCATCGATGGTGCCATTGTCGGTACACTTGCTGATCCTAAGGAGGTATAATGTTCACATTTTTTCAGCTTTGTTAATAAACTTTTGGAACTAAAAGTGGATGAGAATTAAATAGTCATGTTTCTAACATGCCATGCATACATATGCACTTTAGGCAAGAGCTGGAATCAGGGAGGTCCATTTCTTCCCATTCAACCCTGTGGACAAGAGGACAGCTTTAACTTACATCGATTCTGACGGGAAGTGGCATCGAGCTAGTAAGGGAGCCCCTGAACAGGTGTGCCTTCTAACCGGTAGTTGTTTGTGCAAGTTCATGCAAGTATAAGGATGAATCTGATGTTCATTGAAAAATTGTCTTTTATTATTTGATCAGATTTTGACCCTGTGCAACTGTAAGGAAGACATGAAGAGAAAGGTTCATTCTGCCATTGACAAATTCGCAGAACGTGGACTTAGATCACTGGCTGTTGCCAGACAGGAAGTGCCAGAGAAATCCAAGGAAAGCCCTGGTGCTCCATGGCAATTTGTTGGACTCTTGTCACTTTTCGATCCTCCAAGGCACGACAGTGCTGAGACCATCCGTAGGGCCCTCAATCTTGGCGTAAATGTCAAAATGATTACCGGTAAGTGAATGGTTGATGGTTCCTCATTTTTACATGTTCTCTTGAGTCTTGATACTGTGTTTTCGTTTTAATCTCATACTCTATTTTGGGTTATGCAGGTGATCAACTTGCTATTGCTAAGGAGACTGGTCGACGACTTGGGATGGGAGTAAATATGTACCCATCTGCTTCTTTACTTGGTACTGACAAAGATGAGTCTATTGCTGGACTCCCAATTGAAGAATTGATCGAGAAGGCGGATGGTTTTGCTGGGGTCTTCCCTGAACACAAGTATGAAATTGTGAAGAAGTTACAAGAGCAGAAGCACATTGTTGGAATGACTGGAGATGGTGTGAACGACGCGCCTGCTTTGAAGAAGGCAGATATTGGTATTGCTGTCGCGGATGCCACTGATGCTGCAAGAGGCGCTTCAGATATTGTGCTCACTGAACCTGGCCTCAGCGTCATCATTAGTGCAGTCTTGACTAGCAGAGCTATTTTCCAGAGAATGAAGAACTATACTGTAACCTTCGATTTCCCAAACTTCATATATAATTCCTCACATGTTTAAGTCGAGTTCTAAATGCTGTTCTATTTTCGTTTGGCAGATATACGCTGTTTCCATCACCATCCGTATTGTGGTAAGTTGACAGTGGCAGTTTTGAGAGCAAAGTAAGTACTTGTGTTTTTGATAGGTTGTTTGGTTTATGATCATATATGCTTCTTATTTCCAGTTTGGATTCATGCTCATCGCTTTGATCTGGAAGTTCGATTTCTCCCCGTTCATGGTTTTGATTATCGCCATTCTCAACGATGGTACAATTATGACCATTTCTAAGGATAGAGTGAAGCCCTCTCCTCTGCCCGACAGCTGGAAATTGAAAGAAATTTTCGCCACCGGTGTAGTACTTGGAGGTTACCTTGCCTTGATGACTGTTATATTCTTCTGGATCATGCATAAAACAGATTTCTTCCCTGTAAGGAACAATGCGTTTTCATATCATCGGTCTTAATTTCTGCAGTGGGCTCTAGAATCAACATTTTACTCCCAAATGCAGGACAAATTTGGAGTGAGGCACATTAGAGATGATGAACATCAGATGATGGCTGCTTTATACTTGCAAGTGAGTATTGTCAGCCAGGCGCTCATTTTCGTGACCAGGTCGCGCAGTTGGTCTTACGTTGAACGCCCTGGAGCTCTGCTAATGATTGCTTTCCTCATTGCACAGCTGGTAAAACTTCAACCCTCAGCTTTACAACTTTCTGTTCATTAGTATGATAAGCTGAAATCGAATGGTTCATGCAGGTTGCGACTCTCATAGCAGTGTATGCCAACTGGGATTTCGCTAGAATTCAAGGGTGTGGTTGGGGATGGGCCGGTGTAATCTGGATCTATAGTATTGTCTTCTACGTGCCCCTCGATATAATGAAGTTTGCAATCCGCTTCATCTTAAGTGGAAAGGCATGGCAGAATTTGTTTGACAACAAGGTAAATAAATACACACAACTTCGATTAAATTTGTTTGCGTGACAACAAGGTTATTCGTCCTCTACATGCGTCTTAGGTTTTCACTGTGTTCCATTTTTTATGTGAAACAGACTGCATTTACCACCAAGAAGGATTATGGTAAAGAGGAGAGGGAAGCTCAGTGGGCTCATGCTCAGAGGACCTTACATGGCCTGCAAGCAAAAGAACCTGCCAATCTCTTCCCTGAGAAGAGCACCTACAGAGAACTTTCTGAAATCGCAGAGCAGGCCAAGAGGAGAGCTGAGATTGCAAGGTAACCTTTACAAAAAAAAAAAAGAACACACAATGATGAACTGTAGTTTACTGAAGAATAATAATCAGCAAGATAAATGAAAATGTGATATCCCTAATTGTGCAGGCTCCGTGAACTGAATACGCTCAAGGGTCATGTTGAGTCAGTCGTCAAACTCAAGGGACTCGACATTGACACGATCCAGCAAAGTTACACAGTTTGAGCAACCAGAATGAAGCTGGACCAAAACTCATGATTTCCAACAAGAAAGTGCCTTACTAGTTAGTACTAAAGGGAAGCAGTAATGTACCATAATAAGACTTGGCATCTTTGTTTCTCTGAGTTTTTTATGTGATCTTTATCTCTTTTTATGAGTACAGTACAATGATGACATGCTGTAACAAAGTTTTTAATCTAAAGTCTCTTCTTTAGTTTATATAAAGCTTCCAGAGACTTACAGTATTGTAACTTGACCTTACTGGTCATTTTTGCTGGTTCTGTTTCATATGAAGAAAGCTGTACTTGAACTCCCATAATAACCACATTGTGTAGCTTGGTTGCTAAACTGCACATTTAGATGAATTGTTCCATGCAACTATGCAAGTAAGGAACACATAATAAAGCCACTAGCTCTGAAATATTAATCCATTTCTTAAAAAGTACATAAAATATACAGTATATATATACCAGGAAGATCATTTCATTGTATAGTGTAGTGTGCATGCAAAAAGCCTACTAGGCAACTGATGATCCTCATTCTAATCAGAGGGAACGTGTTCTAGTAATCATCGTCATCGTCTCTTGGCCCTGAGAATCGCCTGATGACTGCAGAAACAGCTCCAAGAACAATAAATAGAAGAAACAGATCAAACCCACCTCCAACACCTACAGCCACGCTTGGACCTGGGGCGAAAAATGAGAAGGGCGACCAGCCCCATCCACCATAATAGCCTCCGTAACCGTATCCACCAACTAGTGGAGGTGCAATCGGAGGGTTGATGTACACATTAGTCCTGTAACCAAAAGCATTTTCTTGTTCAATGTTAAGGCATCGTTCAGTTCAGTTCAGCTTCATTTAGTAGTTATAGTAGTTATGTTCAATTCAGTTCGGTTCAGACAAACAGAACAGTTTCTAAATGACACGATACCTGGAATTGTTGATCCTGGGGCCAGAGGATCTAGGAGGAGGGGCAGCTGACCGGAAAGCTTGACCGCCAACACGACCACCGGACTTTGCAGCTGAAGCAGGATCAACTGAGGCTAAAGTTAAGAGCCCAGCTGATAGTGCAACCATAGCCAGCTTGGCAAATTGATTACTTTCGCTCTTCTTCCTAGTGCATCAACAAGTCAAGATTCTAATTCTAATTCATTCATTATCTACTACTACTGAATTGTATTAGAGATACGTACCATGTGGAACCATTTTGTTCCTGTTCAGCAGGGCTGTGTCTGCAGCAAGAAACTAGAGCGGCAGCAGCAGGTCTATGGTGATTTGAGCTTGTTCTGTGCGGTCTGAAAGATGAGGTGAGAGGGTTTGAAAGGAAGCTACTCTCCAGTAAAGCAATTGACATTTTACTTCTTCTTGGCAGCTAAAAGTTGATGATCGATGAATTAATTGCAATTCTTGATTTCCTGGTGAGAGAGAGTTTGTGTGAGTTGAGATGATATGAGACCCTTTGATATTTTTGTGCCACTTGAATTGTATAGATTTTAGTGGTTTGGACTATGCCACGTGGAGGATACACAATAGTGGATCAATTCGACCTTCCATAACACAAAATCTACTTGCCTAATTCCTCCATCTTTTTTAATTGAAGTTTTGATCCATTTCACCGATATTAAGGTTTGTACTTCACTAAATAATGGTAGGCTCGGACCTAAGCTAACGAATCACCATTAACGGAAGCTTATTCGCAAATTGCAAGCAGCGATTCAACCGGCGGGTTGTGTGAAACTCGAGAGATGCTTTAGGCTATTAGACGACCAACTCCATCCAAGGTTTGGTGGAGTATAATTAGATGTTTGATGGCCAAATGGATCCTTACAATGGCATTTGATATATGACCATCTTACTTGTATGTTTCCACCATACGGTAAAACGACATATTATACAGGGTCGTCTTGATGATTTAGGTGGCCCTGTGCCAATCTTCAACTAAGGCTCCTTATGAGGTCCCAAGTAACATTGATATGATAGAAAACAATAAAAAATTTATAGCACCAAACACGCAATAAAAGTCGTCCAATACAAGTTATTAAAAAGGAGTTGAACCTCAATAATAATCATCAGCAAAAAGGAGCTGAAGCTCAATAACAGCAGCGGTGGATAAGCCTAACCAGCAACCCATGACTCGAGACAAAAGAAAAATGAAACAAAGGCAAACTAATAGTCTTTTAAGAAAGAAACAAAAAACAGAGACTAAAGCAAAAAGTAAAGAACCAAAAATGTCTCCAGCAAAAATGAAGTTATCCTGGCTCTTTGAACTCAAAGGGAAGTTAGCTACGAATCCATATAGAACGCATGGCAGAGTTTATGTGCCATCTGGGAGGATTGATGATAAAATTCACTTAAAAGTGCAACTCTTCTAGCGTTTTTCGAGGCAAAATCATCAATCAAATCATCGTAGCTAACTTTCTCTGCCATATCATTTTCAATTGCTATCATAGCCAATCCGTTGAGTCTTTCTTGTGACATTGTAGAGCGTAAGTAGGACTTCACCAATTTCAACTTTGAAAAGCTTCTTTCTGCATATGCAACAGTGACGGGAATTGTTAAATTAATCCTATATGCAATTACTGCATTAGGAAAACAACCAACATCTTTCAAATAATTCAAAATTTCAATAGCTTTCATCTTCTTACTAGGCATGAACACTTTAGCAAGTTGCAATTCTGAGAATAAAGAGATTCCATCTATATCAGATTTTTCATTGCTCTTAAGTGCATTTTCAAGATACATATAAGAAGACCGCAGAGAAGTTTCATCTAAGGAATTATCAGAGGTAAACATGAAGCCAAACAGTTTTTTATAATTCTGATATTGTTCAAACCTTATTTCCAACGAAGAAATTGCTTGATCAACTAGATATAAGAAATAATCAACTCTAAACGATTCCTCTTCAGATAGTGGGGGCATATCATTTGCGCTCTCATCAAATTGTTTCTTTTTCTTTTTTTTCACGCTTATGAGGAAACTGAGGACCCACTTTCAATTCTGTAGCTATTTCCTTTGCTCTTTCTAAGGCTATAGGAAAACCACTTTCTCTATATTCCTTAAAGAATGAAATCAAGTTATTTATGTCTCTTATTGCAACGCCAATCTGCATATCCTTAGCTTGGAGTTGTTTGCTAACCACATTCACATGAGACAGTAAATCAAACCAAATATCAAGTGCCAACAAAAACTCAAATTTACCTAACTCATGAGTTGCCAAAGAATTAGCCTCACTTTGTATCATTGAATCAAAATCAAATTTTGAAACTTCTTTTAAAGCTTTTTTTACATCTTTTATTTGAAATCTAATTGCTTTCACACTATCCACACGACTTTCCCAACGAGTACATGATAACGGTTTAAGAGTGAACCCCTTCACATACTTTTTTAAAATCTGCCATCTTTTTGTGGATTTAGAAAATATGGTATATATGCGTTGAACCACTCCAAAAAAACTTTTGGCTTTAACACAAGAATTAGCCATATCACATAATATCAAGTTCAAGCTATGACACCCACATGGAGTATAAAATCCTCTAGGGTTTATGTCTAAAAGTTTCTTTTGGACTCCTTGATGTTTTCCTTTCATATTAGAGCCATTATCATAGCCTTGCCCCCTTACATCATCAATTTCCAAATCAAGAGAATTCAATTCAAGTTGTAGAACATCAAAAAGTCCTTGCCCACTCGTATCATTCACATTTAAAAATCCTAAAAAAGATTCCTCAACAATAACTCCATTTGAAGAAAAAGTCACATATCTCAAAATAATAGACATTTGCTCTCGGTGACTAGTATCAGGAGTGCAGTCAAGTATCACAGATAAATACTTTGCTTGCTTTATATTTTTATAAACTCAAATTTAATTTTCTTAGCAATCAAAAGTATTAACTCATTTTGAATATTGTGGCCAAGATAATGAAAATGAAGATCTTTACTTTGTACCCTTCTAACATTCTTGCATAACAGGATCAAATTTTGCAATCATTTCAATCAAACCCAAAAAAATACCATTGCTATTCTCATATAATCTCTCTTTAGTACACGTAATGCCATATTCTGTTTCGCAAGATATTGAATGATTATAATAATCCTAGATAAAACATTTCTCCAATGTTCTTTCTCTTTCTCAAATTGTTTAAGTGCTTCTTGATCAATAGTTTTAGTCTTTCTTAACCTTAAACGCAACTCATACCATGTTGTCATGTTTTTTGCATGCTCCAAACTACCTTCATGCTCTCTAAGTCTAAGGCTAAGATGATTCCAATCATTAAACCCCCCCCCCCCTGCTAATTCACCCACTCCATGACCTTTTTTAAACAGTTTACAACAAAAACAAAATATTTTATCCAACTCTTTCGAGTAAACAAGCCAATCCCTATCAACTTTTTCTCCATTAGACAATACTCTATTGTAACGAATCGGCGAGAAGTGTCTATTTGATTTTGATGGATCATTAGGACCTTTTTCAAGTGTCACATCTCTTTTTGGGCCATTACATTCAAAGACACATATCATATTCTCATCAAGTCCATCCCAATATCTAGGATCATATATATCACAATTAAACTTATCATCACCAGTTTCATCGTTAATAGAATCAACACCACCATCCAATTGACTAACATCTATAGGATCATTAGTATCGAGTTCATCAATAGGCACATCAGTAGTAACAGTTTCGACATGAACATCAGTAGTAGGCACATCAGCAGTAACAGTTTGTTCAATAGGCACATCAGCAGCAACAGTTTGTTCAATAAGCACATCAGTACTAACAGTTTCTACATGAGCATCACTAGCAGTTTGTACAATAGGCACATCAGAATTTACATTTCACCATCTAAGGACACATTATAATCAATACCACCTTCATTCTGCAAATTCACATCATCACTATTGTGATTATCACTAGACAGATGCGAATCTTTAACAACAAATTTATTCATAGATCCTCTTTGAGATTGAACCAATGCTTCAATTCTTTTTTTTCTCTTTCATTTCTCACAACCAGATTCATGTTTTCTTTTTGGAGGCATAGCTCAGTCAATTCATAGAAAGAAAAATAATAATTAAGAACAAGTGAGAAAGCTTCCCTGTTTTTTTACATGTTTCTCTAAACTACACCAGCTAAATGCCTGAACGGCAGTGGCAGTGACCAGAAATTCGGAATACACCTACGAAATTTAATCCAGTAACAATAAACAATTATCTTCTACTTATACTCTCAGATTAAAACAAAAAACATTGAATAAATTCAGAATTCAGAAAGTACCTCTAAATTTCGAAGAACTGGAAGAAGATACCCCCAAATCCAATTGTGAAACCGTATACAACTCTTTGCTTGGTTGTTGTTTAAAATCAATATGTTGCAAAAAATTAAGAAAAGATGGAGAAGATGATTAGAATTGGGTAAAATAAGATTGCAATCCATCTTATTTATACCCAGCAAAAAGCAAAAGCAACGGCTCTGTTCTTGGAAATTTCCGATCATTGATGAAGAATTGATGAAGAATTAATGATTGAGAGGATTGAAGAATTTGCAGCAAAAAAAAAAAATGGAAGAAAGGAAGCGAGCGAGCGAGAGAGAGAGAGAGAGAGAGAGAGAGAGAGAGAGACTCACGCGTTTTTTCTTTGGAAAGGGGAAAGTAGCCGCCCCTTCTGTTTATTATTATCAGTATTAATTTTTTTCTTATTAACAGAAGCCTACTCATGGGCCTTGAACACTTGGGCCTGGAGGCTCCTACGGAATTGGTGGCCCTGTTCCGTCGGGCTTCCTGAACCTGTCATGGGCCGGCCCTGCTCAGATTAAAACAAAAAATTGAATAAATTCAGAATTCAGAAAGTACCACTAAATTTCGAAGAACTGGAAGAAGATACCCCCAAATCCAATTGTGAAACTGTATACAAATCTTTGCTTGGTTGTTGTTTAAAATCAATATGTTGCAACAAATTAAGAAAAGAAGGAGAAGATGATTAGAATTGGGTAAAATAAGATTGCAATCCATCTTATTTATACCCAGCAAAAAGCAAAAGCAACGACCCTGTTCTTGGAAATTTCCGATCGTTGATGAAGAATTGATGAAGAATTAATGATTGAGAGGATTGAAGAATTCGCAGCAAAAAAAAAGATGGAAGAAAGGAGAGAGAGAGAGAGAGAGAGAGAGAGAGAGAGAGAGAGAGAGAGAGAGACTCACGCGTTTTTTCTCTGGAAAGGGGAAAGTAGCCGCCCCTTCTGTTTATTATTATCAGTATTAATTTTTTTATTAACAGAAGCCTACTCATGGGCCTTGAACACTTGGGCCTGGAGGCCCCTACGGAATTGGTGGCCCTGTTCCTTCGGGCTTCCTGAACCTGTCATGGGTTGGCCCTGATATTATATTACTAGAAATTGCGTCACACGTTACGCGTGTAAAGCGCAATCTTGTAAAACATTGTTATTTTATTAAATAATATATTGAAATGAATTGAGTAAATATATATTCTTCACATAATGACTTCAAACGTAACAAAAAATAACTAATTGAGTAATTGAACTTAACATAAATGGTGTCCTATAAATGTATATATAGTTTTTGTAGTTATGCAATTTATAGTTTTGAATTGAACGATATTAGACCTACAAAAATATTCTTCCGATGAGTTAAGAACCATCCGATACATCTGTTTTGGAAATGTTCACTTTCGAAATTTGTAATGCAACTTTCACATGTTAATTGGTGTACGTCATTATTATCTCTTGCCATTTTGTTTCATCGATGTCTTTTGTTATATCGATGCCGCAATATGGCAGTATTCAAATTTCAAGTGGCCTAATATCCTCATGTTCTCTATCATTAGAGCTAAATTGACGTTTTGGTTTATAGATACTTACTCCGTCCAATAACAAGTGTACTACTTGGTTTTGTTGACTTTGTTTAGGAGTATTTTGACCTCAAATTATTCGTAAACATGATTCAAGCACAATACTTAAAAAAATTATATTATGAAAATATAAACATTCTAATTTCTTAATATTATGTTTTTAATTATTTTTATCGTATGATTTAAGAATAATTTAATGTCAAAATGACCATCGAAAAAGTCAACAAAATCAAGTGTTACATTATTATTGGACGGAGGAAGTATGTCTTCTTTCATAAGAACATATCATGATTATTTTTAAATTAAGTATAGTACGATCATTCAACTTTGTGTTAAAAAATAAAGATTTAAGAAGAGAATAAATAAATAAAAAAAATTACGTCAACAAGATTCGAACCAAACACCTTCAATAAAAATAATAATACAAATAATGGAGAAAAAATCATGTCAATAGGATTCGAACCCTATACCTTTTCATTAAATAATGACACAGGTACGCACCACATTGAAGTGAATGAGTAAGATCAACGGACTAAAATTGATTGGGTTACAAATCAATCAGGTTATTATATTACTTTAAATTATTTTATTAACCTTTTTTCTTTTACATTTCTTTTATTTTATTGGTTTTTGTAATTTTATGTTCTTTTTATCATTTGATCTAGCATACAAGATATACTAGCATTTTAATATGGTCATACTAGCTCGCTATACCTCGTGTTGTATTTTTATATTACTGAGTATAGTTGTTTTTTCATAATATTTTAATTAATTAACGACATTTGAATAATATAAAATGAAGATTTAAAAGAAATGTAAAAAGAATAAAGTATTTTATAGAGAACTGGGAGAAGAAAAGTTAAATTTGGGTAACATAGTGTATGATGGTTGGAGACAAAGAGGATCATAATTAATTTTCAAAAAAAACAAAAATAATTTTAAAAATTATATTATGAAAATATACTTCTTATATTTTTTGACTGATTGTTTCCAAGTCTCTTTGTTGGGCTTCATTGGGAAAAATTGATTGTTAGACTGAATTTATAATCCGCTTTTAAGTCCCATACTAAAATCCTGTTTGTATTATAATTACTCCGAAAACTTTAAAGAACTCCAATTTGTATTGTGTTGCGCGCTATACTATTATTAGAAGATGAAGAATACTTTATTGCAATATTAAGTTGTTCGTATTTGAATTAGTAGTTAGCAGTTACTCAGATATAGTCGTGTGTATAGAGGCGGAAAAAGTGTATTTCTCTATTTTAGGTAAATTCTCTCATCTTCCTTAATTTATGGTGTATATCAATGGAAAGCATAACAAAATGATGAATAAAGATAGCTTGACATGTTTAGAAGGTTTCAAACTTTATGTGAGTTCGGCTAAACCGTTGGAGACTAAAGATATCATGCTTTTGTGTCATAAATAGCTTGAATTTTTGGATGAAAAAATAACACAGAAAGCTTTTCAACTCCCTTTTAGAAAAGGGGCTAGCACTCCTTGGATCATTTTTTGGTGTATTGTTTGCATCCGTATTTCTTACTTTTTGTAACACTTAGGCTATACATACTTAGATATATTCTACTCATTTCAACTAATGGTGGCATATGATGTAGAGGTACACTGGGATGATTGGCACACTAATGAGTTTACACACATCATTGTTGTACAACATGTGTCTATTGGCTTGGAACCAGGTGAGCCATTTGATGCTCCAACCTGGCACAACATACGCAGTTCAATTAACATGAGCTCTATGTTGGAACGGGTGAATCCAAGGTCTATCTCACTTGTACATTGTCTGGTAAAGTTTGAAACATTAAGACTTGTGTACGGTGCAATACTGCAGTTCCAGGAAAATTATCCGCAATTTGAGTATAACGAATTGTACGGTTGTTTCATGGGGACGGATTATTACGTTTGACTCATTGATGTTGTAAGTTTTCCTCAACCATATTTGCAATATCCAAGGCGGCTATATAGTTATATTTTGACATTATTGTTTACCCTATATATTACTGGAAAAGGGTGAGGCATCAATAGTCATAGTCAGTTGGCCAACCATCTGAATGGAGGTGACTTGGTCCCTTTGAAGAATGATGATAATGTAATGGAGATGTTCTTCCTCAGTAATAATTTCAGGAGGCCATTTGTTAAGGTTTATACACAGGACACAAATTTAACGAGAAGAGAAGGTTTATTTGTAAATACATAAATTCCACCATGGTGCAAAAAGACATATTATGTACAAACTACAAATTAATTAAGTAGTTCTCTATATTAAGGCCAGAATGAGAGAAAGTAGAAATCTAACAATACATCGGATGAACCAAAGCAACCACACTTATGATTGAAATTCTTATTATACATATAAAACCATACTTACGGTATGTGTGTTCAAATTCATATGAATATTGCGCGTAGCGTATCTACGTTGGGGATTCGCATGTTCAGTACCATTGATGCCTCACCCTTTTCCTGTAATATATATGGTAAACAATAACCTCACATATAACTATATAACCGCCTTGGATATTGAAAATATAGTTGAGGAAAATTTACATCATCAATGACTCGAACATAATAATCCGGCCAATGAAACAACTGTACAATTCGTTGTACTCAAATTGCGGATAATTTCCCTGGAACTACAGTACTGCACCGTACACAAGTCTCAAGGTTTCAAACTTTACCTGACAGTGTACAAGTGAGAAAGACCTTGGATTCACCCGTTCCAACATAGAGCTCATGTTAATTGAACTGCGTATATTGCGCCAGGTTGGAGCATCAAATGGCTCCTGGTTCCAAGCCAATTGACGCATGTTGAACAACAATGGTGCGTGTAAACTCATTAGTGTGCCAATCATCCCAGTATACCTCTACGTCGTATGCAACCATTAGTTGAAATGAGTAGAATATATCTCAGTATGTATAGCCCAAGTGTTGCAAAAAGTAAGAAAACGGATGCAAACAATACACCAAAAAATGATCTAAGGCGTTCTAGCCCCTTTCCTAAGAGGGAGATGAAAAACTTTCCGTGTTAGTTTTTCATCCAAAAGTTCAAGCTATTTATAACTCAAAAGCATGCTATCTTTAGTCTCCAACGGTTTAGCTGAACTCACATAAAGTTTGAAACCTTCTAAACATGTCAAGCTATCTTTATTCATCATCTTGTTATGGTTTCCATTGATATATGCCAGAAATTATGGGAGATGAGAGAATTTACCTAGAGAAATACACTTTTTTCGTCTTTATACACACGACTACATCTAAGTCGCTACCAACTACTAATTCAAATACAAACAACTTAATGTTGCAATATAGTATTCTTCGTCTTCTAATAATAGTATAGCACGTAACAAAGTACGAATTGGAGTTTTTAAACTTTTTGAAGTAACTATAATACATATCGAATTTTAGTATGGGACAAAAAAAAAACACTTAAAAACGGATTATAAATTCAGTCCAACAATCAGTTTTACCCAATGAAGCCCAACAAAGATAGTTGGAAACATTAAGTCCAAAAATATAAGAAATATATTTTCATAATATAACTTTTAAAAATACAAAAATATTCCTCAAAGCCCAAATCGCATATATTATTTTTGTAGCCAGAGCAATTTTCAACATTTTTGTTTTCGTATTACATAGCTACAATCCAAGCCCATCTCAGGTTCCAAAATCCCATTTTTTAGATAATAATGATGATTGGGAAAATTACTCAGACTCCCCCTGTTACAAGCCCACTTTTCATTTTTCTCCTTGCTAGTTTCAAAATTACATCTAGCACAATTTTTCCCAAAATGTTTGACCAACTTAAAACACAATTTTTTTTTCTTGTTTCCAAACATGGCCTTACCAATAATTTTTCTTTTTTCTTTTTTCTTTCAATTTCTTTTTATCTCCTTCTTCACAACTCCGGTACCGGAGCAACCGGTCGGAGCTGTAATCAGCTCCGATCGGAGCTCATTTACAGCTCTGGTCGGAGCTGTAATCAGCTCTGGTCGGAGCTATTTACAGCTCCGACCGGAGCTGTAAATCAGCTCTGGTCGGAGCTGATTTACAGCTCCGACCGGAGCTGTAAAGGTGTTGCTCCGGTACCGGAATAATTCCGGTACCGGAGTTGTGAAGAAGGTGATTAAAAAAAAATTCCGGTACCGGAAATTTGAAGAAGATGACAGAAAAATGAAAAAAAAAAAGTAAAAGAGAGAAAAAAAAAGAAAATGGAGTTGTTTTTGGATTAAAAATTTATTTGGGGTTTCTTTTTGAATAATTTTAAGTTTGTTTTGAAATATAAATAAGTTATGTGGGTTTATTTTAAATAATTTATAGTTAATTTTGTAAAAATGAAAAGTTTAGAGTTAAATGTGCAATTACTAAAAGTTGAAGCTGTTTGGCTCTGGAAAAAATCAGATTTTCAAACGAGGGTAAAATGGTATTTTCCAGGTTTTAGTTCGCGAAAAGTCAAAGTCGCCGGGTTAGATGTAATTAAACTTTTCTAACAGGGGGGTCGACGTAATATAAAATCTAATAGGGAGAAATCCGTAATAAAAAAATCTAACGAGGGTACTGTACGTTATTTGCCCATGATGATTTAATTAAAACACAGTTATATTTATATGTTATGTGAATCATTTCTAACAGCTGCTTCTCTCTATTATTTGAGTTTTGAAGCCTCTTCCACCAGAAGCCTCACCATTTTTCAGTATTACTCTAATTTCCCTCACATCTTATAACCAAATAGACAATATTTATTTCTACAATTGTCATCTCTGATAGTTCGTCATCAGATATGCAATCCGTAGTTAGCTTTGGGAGTTCATCAGAGATTCCGACATCATTTGGATCTGGAAGTTCATTAGCACCATTGTTTGGCTCTGTAAGTTCATCAAACGTGCTTCTAGGTGAAGGATCGGACTGCGATGTGTCCGACTTATTGACAAGCCGCCCCCAATTCGTCATAAGTATTCGAAATTCTATTATTTGTTGATTGGGGTGTGTTTTCTTCATTTGATCCATATATTCCTAGCACATTTCCATGTTATGTAGGTGTTTTAGACTTATAGTGTACCAATTTTATGTATTTTTTGGATCCATAGAAGTCGGGGTAGGGTTTAATAGTAATTGTGCAACTTATTCATAAATTTGTGTATAATTTCAGATAGTCTGGGGGATTCGTATTAACTGAAAATTAAACTATTTATGTTTATTAAGTGAGAGGCAATTTAGATTGAAAAAGAAAATCTCTAGGCAATTGTAAGAGATGTTGGTGTTTCCTTTAAATCTTCCCATTCTGTTGTGGTGTTTCCACAAGAATGTTCAATGTTGATGAATAATGCCTAGAGAATAGTAGAAATCAGTTATGTTGAACTCTGGACCATTATCTGATCTAATACACTTGATCTTCCAAAACCTGCTCCTTCCGAATACGTTGTACACAAACCAAGTAAGATCCAACAATTTGAGATTGTCACGGAGCGCAACTTCCGTCTTGCCCATGGTCGTCGTCCGATCAGAATAATAAAAAATTGTAAGCTCTTTATTAATAATAAATCCATTTCCATTATTGCTTATTGATGACACCAAAATGACAACGTCATCATGGATATTTTAGGCCACTTTTTCTATCCTTAAGTTGCATATTTTACTACTTTCCTATTAGTTTAGAGTTACTTACATACTTTTATGTTTTATAGGTAACCTTTTGGAGCTCGTTGGTGTTTTTGGTGCAAAAGGTGGTGTTTTTGGTGCAATTTGATCACTCTAAGATGCCATGGACTCCCGACGATATTCACGTACCTGAGCTTATGCCTTGGAGAGGTTATATTCAGAATTAGAAGGTCAACATTCGCAAGAAGGAAGAATTTTGCATCCATTTACAGAACCTTTCCAGCGCTCCCAGCGCCAGCTCCACCGCTACCAGCGGCCACCACCGCTCCCCGTGGTGGCCAAGCACTCCCAGCGCAACCCAGTTTCGGCAGATTCGCGCTTTCGACTCGTTTCTTCTGTATTTAACCAATTCAAGAGCCATAAACTCATTACCTTCGTTTTTATCAAACCCTAGCCTTAGGAAACCCTTTTGAAGGTTGTTCTTTGCCTCAAGACTTAGTTTCATTCGTTTATGGAGATTGATTGCTAGGATTTCATCTTTTATATGCATAGACTTCATATGCTCTATCGTTATCAACTTGTGACAATTGATATTCTTGATATTGCATATTTATCTTCTGCATTTATGATGTTTTCCACCATTGATATCATGCATGCTCCTACTGTTAATGCTTTGACTGATATGAGTAGCTAATCATCTCATGTTGGTGGTATTATGAATATCTGAGGGTTAGGATTTATATTCGTATATGTATGTCTTAGCTTAATTACTGATTTGCATGTATTAGAGGTGCCTTTATTGATATGATCGAAGGTGGTGACAACATCATGGTCTATTTAACCTTTCCATCTTAAAGCGTTGAGAATCTTGTCGATATATATGGATTGTGTCAATCATAGCATCCTTTTGGATCTATCTCGGTAGATCATAATTCCAAGGATGTAATTAGTTTCGTCTAAGGCCATCATCGAAAAGGTCTTAGATAACCAATCTGTGGTGTCCTGTAACATAGATACATTGTTTCCCATTAATAAAATGTGATCAACGTAGAGCATGAAAACAATTCCCTGGTCGCTGCGCTTACTATAGATAATTAAATACATGAGGGACCTGAAAAAAAGTGTTCAACGAAGCACTGGCTTATTCATAATTTAGCGATTGTCTAGGGGTCTCAGTGTAAATAAACCCAAATATCCCAAACTAGTGCTTCCTTGACTGCTTGCCGTCCATTGACTTGTAGTTGCAATATTAATAATTTGAGTGGACCAATTCAAAAGCATATAGTTTAGCCCCTTTCTCTTAATCATATTCCATTTGGCTAAGTGATTATTACTACTAGTAAATCTCAAATTAATTATACGCGCATATCACTCCTACACTTGCTCTCCTTCCTTGGTATTACTTATATTAGTCGCCTGCCGCAAAATTTCCTTAGACCAGTCTGGAACCCAATTAAACCAGTCATTTTTCTTCTTTCTTCTTTCTTTTTCTCTCTTTAAAAGGAGCATTTCTTAACTGGTGGAGAATCCATTGATTGGAGATCTATCGAGGAATTAAGATGAGGTGGATTGGCAGCGATCTCTGCATTTTGGGCCTTGTGCTCTTTTCATCATCGTCCATGTTCTTTACCATTAATGCTGATCACATTAGCCAACCACCCTGTAAGTTGCAGCATCTTCATCTTAATTTCTTTCGATTTCATTGCCAATGGAGTATTATTACTATTTTGAAGCAGTATTTAGAGAATTTTCTTAAATTGCTACTGTATTTTGAAATTTAAGGTGTATTCTATGTATGAATGTATCGGCATTGAGCATTTGGATTAGTTTCTTTATCATGCTAAACATTTTAGCATGATAAACATTTTAGGGGTTTTCTATTATCAGGTCGGCTCCGTACCGATCTAAACGTCTTCATTCAATAGTTGCCATGTGGCGCTTAATTTAATCTCATCCATTCATTTCGGTTCAAAGTCATTTTTGGTACGATGGATTATAATTAATTTTATTTAACATTAAAAATCACCACAAAAATACAAATTACCTATAATGCCCTTAATTTCAATTTATATGATTACATATATACGTAAATCTTATTAATTAATCTTAATCACAAACCAAAGTTAATTGATCACAATTAATTTATCCATTTTAATGATACATAAACTATCGAACACTTCTAAATAATATACTTCGTAGCTAAGAAAATAAGTCTCTGTTATTGTACTCTACAAATGTTGATAGCTAGTGCAATTAGATTATGGAAAACGAATATCCATTGAATTGTTGTTGAAATTAATTTGATATATATTGATTAATTTTAATTTTAGTTAAAGTAAATTTTTATTTTAAATTTAATACTTATAAAATATAAAATAGTAAGAACTTATTTAAATTATTTAAATGAATTTTTTGAAAGTAGGGGTATAACTGCACATTTATATATTTATCAAAATTTAATAATTAGAATGAAATATATAATAAAGACCTACGTTTAGGTCGGTACGAAGCCGACCTGAGAGTAGAAACCCCCAACATTTTAAGCATTTGGAATAGTTTTATTTTTAAACGGCAAATATTACAACTATTTATATACTAATGTTATACATATTTACTTTTAAACCACCTTATTTCTCTGCATCTAAACCAACCTTATAACTCCGACACCACTGGTATCGAACCTTGCACCTCTCCTTCAGTATTTTGGAGTAGTTTCTTTGTAGAAGTTTCTCTAGTTTTACACTTTTTTTTTTTATAAAAAAAAATGTATTCGGTCCTTAGACTTTATCGAAACGAAGAAAATATACAAATGGGAGAGGAGGTATATCCCGAAATCAACCATTCTTCAAGTCCACAATATCTAGCTTTGCCATTTTGTCAGCATGGCATTTCTACTTATCTAGTTTTACACTTTTACTCATTCTCTATAACCTTTAACCTTTTAAGCACTAATTTAACATTTTATTAAAACCAGATTCTTATTACATAATTTAATTTATAAATGAATAATATTTTCATAACTACCATTTCTAATTACAGTATTTAGATAAAAGTTTTAGACATGTACTTATATATTTTAGAGTTTAAGAATATTTCTTATTTTGTATGGTAGCCTTTGGAAAATTAAGTAATCTGATTTTTTTACCATTTTATATGTTTGCATCTTTTTACTACTAATATTTAAGTAAAAACACTAAAATGTCACTTTTAAAAAATTGAAATACACATATACCATACTCACAACTCAATACTAACTTTGGACCTCTAGTGCCAGTGCATCACCCTTGCACTAATCCAGGCTTATAACTCACTCCACCCATATCTTTACAAGTTACAACATTATTACTCCGTCCGTTCTATCAGAAGTTTTCTAATTTGACTTTTTTCGGTCAATAACTTTCAACTTTGGCTCCCAATTACTGTTAAACTATAATGTATGTTACGAAATTATATTATGAAAATTTAGGTTCTATATTTCATAATATAATTTCTTTAAATAATTATCATTATAGTTTAACAATAATCGAGAATCACATTTGAAAGTTATTGACTAAAAAAAGTCAAACTAAAAAACTCATGAGAGAACAACGCGAGTATTGTTTTTTTCCATACATGTTGATTTTATTGACCAAATACTCAACCAATAATTTTTTATTTAGAACTTCTGAAGAAAGAATGATTATTTGAGTTTTTAACTTGATTATTGAATATAATTTTTTATTTTAAGCACTCAAATTCTACTATTATTTTATATATCACCCTTACACATTATCTATTATCTTATTACACATTGTCTCTATACTTCAAATTATAAAGACTAAAACCAAATACTGTACCATGTATAATTTCTATTAACCCAATCTAAAAAGGGGCCATCTAAAAATATAACTTTCATCTTCATATATATAAAACATTCAATCTCAAAATCCCAAAAATCACAACCGGTGGTTATCCGGTGAGCACAATTGAGCCACATGTTCCGGTATTCGGTAGTCACATTTTGTTTGATTAAGTGTTAGTGTTAGAAGACTATACTATAATTGCGACATCGATGGTCAATGATTTCACATGTATTGTTTTCTTGCTTTTCAATTATTTTTTATTTGAATTTAATTTCATTATATTTATTTTTTATTGCATTTTTATTTTTTTTGTAACTTTTAATGTATGTTTAGTTCTTTTTAGCTTTTTAATTTTTATTTTTTTAGTTAAGGCTATTTGGTTTGCAACAATTTAATAAAATTGAAAAAAACTGGGTCAAATGTGTAAAATATCAAAATTTGTGAAAGCCAAAATCAAATATTTCACATGTAATTACGTCAGTCTAACACGGGAGGTATACTCAATACTTAACTAACAGGGACCCTATCAGAAAGCTTGCTTATGAACATGGAGAGTAAATAAAATGCAGTTGTATTATTGGTGAAATGTAATGTACAGATGAGTTGAATGAACTGCTAATATTTATAGTACAAATAGAATGCTAACGTGAGCCTGTAAAATATCTATCTAATGCTAACTTGCACCTATGCTTACTAGCTAAGCTATCTAATTAGAAATATAAAGATTCTTCTAACAATGTTGCACACATCACTTGATAGTTCTCTTCTCTGCCTTCATCATTTGTAGAGTGTAGATAATATCAATCTCTTTAAGTTTATTTCCATGCAACACTCTCTTCTCTTGTTGTAGCTCCACATGATTACATGTTGGAACTTCACACTCCTCCTCAAGATGTGTGTATATGTTCTTGATACCCATCATGTATAGGAAGTTCTTGATCATGTAGCTTGGCAATGCTTTAGTGAAGAGATCTGCTAGTTGTTCTTCTGTTCTTATATATGTCACTGATAGTTTTCCCTGACAAAATGCACATCAATTTCTATGTGCTTGGTGCTCTCATGATGTACTGGATTTTTAGCTAGATGTATACTTGATTGATTATCACAGTACAACATAACAGGCCCAGGATTAGAGATTTTAAAATCTTTCAATAAAGCTACAAGCCAAGTGATTTCACAGGCAGCATGTGCCATGGATCTATATTTTGCTTCTGCTGTAGATTTACTAACAGTAGTCTGCTTTTTAGCTTTCCAACTGACTAGAGACTTTCCTAAGAAAACACAATATCCAGACATGGATCTTCTGGTATCAGGACACGCTCCAAAATCAGAATCACAATAAGCTTTTAAAACAGGTTCACTCTCAGAAGAAAAGAACAACCCTTGGCCTATAGAACCTTTAAGATATCTTGCTACTTCAAAGACAACTTCAAGATGATCTTTAGAAGGTACATACATAAATTGACTTAAGATACTAACATCATATGTAATGTCAGGTCTAGTAATAGTAAGATATATCAACTTTCCAACAATCTTCCTATAGAAAGATGCATCATTTAAAGGTTCACCTAAAGTGAGACTCAAGTGATGATTTTGTTCTATAGGTATAACTGTTGGTTTACAATGTGATAATCCAACTAGATCAAGTATTTCCATGATATACTTCTTCTGACAAACATGTATGCCTTCATTAGATCTAGCAATTTCTATGCCAAGAAAATATTTAATCTTCCCCATACTTCTCAACTTAAACTGAGAATGTAAGAAATCTTTTACAATAGCTAGTTCTTTACTGTCTGATCCTCCAATTAAGATGTCATCCACATAAACTAACAATGCAATAAAAGAGCCAGAGTTAGTAGTCTTGGTGAACAAGGAGTACTTAGACTGAGATTGAACAAAACCATCTTTTAAAAGGGTCTGAGTAAATGCTACATTCCATTGCCTGGATGCATGCTTCAAGCCATATAAGGACTTGTTCAGTTTACAGACAAATGGAGTAGACTGAGACTTAATGGCATGCTCCTCCTGAAGCAGGTAGCCAGAAGGAAGATGCATATAAATGTCCTCATCTAAGGAACCATTGAGAAAGGCATTCTGAACATCTAACTGTTCTATATGCCAATGAAACATTGCAGCCAGAGCTAAGAAAACTCTTACAGAAGTGAGTATAGCAACTGGACTGAAAGTTTCTAAGTAATCCACACCAAATTTCTGCGTATAACCTTTAGCAACCAGACGAGCTTTATACTTATCAAGTGATCCATCATATTTCAGTTTGGTTTTAAAAACATAACGACAACCAATAGGTTTAACATGAGATGGCAAAGGAACAATTGTCCAAGTATTATTACTCTCAAGAGCTGTAACTTCAGATTGAATAGCTTGTTGCCATTTTGGATGAGCAATAGCTTCTTGAAAGGAAGAAGGTTCCTTAAGAATAAGGAAAGCAGCTGTATAAGCAGTAAAAGCTGGAGACAAATGGTCAAAGGTGATAAAATTGGCCAAAGGATAAAGAGAACCAGATGGTTGATGAAACAACTTGTATTGAAATCCAGTGAGTCGAGTAGAAGGTTGTAACACCCTTGTGCTCCTCCTGAGTTCCACAGGTGGAGTAGGAGAAGGAAGAATATCACAAGGAATAGGGGAAATAACAGGTATAACAGGAGAAGGTGGCAAATGAGAGGAAGAGGAACCAGTAGTTTCATATGAACAATTACTAGGAATAACTTGAGTATCATGTGTAGATGAAACATGAACTGGAGTAGAACACATATCATGTGCATGAGATGAAGATTCTGGAGAAAAATTCATAGAAGCAGAATGAAAAGAAGTATATGCAGGAGGAACAGATGGAATACCAGAAGAAGAAGAATTTGCAGGTACAGAAGATACAACATGTACAACGGGTACAGGTGTTGGCAATGTATCAGTGTGAATAGGAAATGAAATAAAAGGGACATTCAAGGAAGAAGGAATAGGTAGAGCATCCTGAACTTGTTGAGAATGAGTATGATCATGATGTAAATAGGGAAAAGTGGATTCAACAAAATGGACATCCCTAGACACAAAAGCCTTATGAGAATGCAAATCATATACTTTATACCCTTTGATTGCATCAGGAAAACCAATAAACACACAAGCAGTTGCCCTAGGATCAAACTTAGATCTTCCTTGCTTAATTGTAGAAGTATGACAGAGACAACCAAAGACTCAAATAGAAGTGTAGTCTGGAGAATGGCCATAGAAAAGCTCATAAGGAGTTTTAAAAGATAAAGCAGCAGAGGGTAATCTATTAATAAGATAAGTTGCATGCAAAATGGCCTCAGGCTAAAATTTGATAGGGAGCCCTGAATGAAAAAGTAAAGACCTAGCAACATTAAGTAAATGTTGATGCTTTCTCTCTACCACACCATTTTGCTGTGGAGTATAGACACAAGTATGCTGGTGAATGATACCTAAAGCATGCAATTTTGGTGTAAAATTAAATTATGTACCATTATCACTTCTAACTATCTTGACTTGTGCTGAAAATTGCACTTTAGTAAATTGGATGAAATTAAGTAGAATGGAAGTAACATCAAATTTATATCTCAGGAGATGTATCCAAGTCATCCTACTATAGTCATCAACAATAGTTAAAAAATAATGGTGACCATGAAGGTCGGGTTTAGCATAAGGACCCCATACATCCACATGAAGCAATTCAAAAATAGCATGAGTAACAGTAGTACTATCAGGAAAGGGAAATCTCTTTTGTTTAGACTGATAACAAATAGTACAATTATCCAACTGAGTACACTGCACAATATTTGAGAACATTAATAGATGGATGACCCAATCTCTAATGCCAAAGATCAAAAGAAGTTGGTACAAAGACCTTACAAGAAGAATCATGACCAAGCTTAGGAGCAACAGATGTATCCAAGACAACATTATGTGCTATAGCAATGGTGTGATCTCTTCTATTGGAATGAAAAGGAAATGACTGGTAGAACAAGCTATTGAGATCCAACAAATACATAGATTTATGGTTTTGAGCGGTTCCAATCACTCTCTTGGTAGAAATTTCCAGCTACGTTGCTATAAGCAACTGTAGGATCAGAAGATGGAATGGAACTAGGAGAAGAATAAGAAGTGCTAGGAGCTGCAGAACGACCACCTGGACATTGAGCTGTCTTTAACTGGTCTATTTCAGCAAACAAATCATGAAGTTTGTTCTTAATGGCATCATAAACATCTGGAGTAGTAGAGCCAGTAACATTTGCAGCATATCCTCGGGTCTCAGCACCAGTAAAACCTCTAGCACCATTGTAAGCTGGTTTCTTAGAAGGATTAGGATAAATATCCTGAGAAGACTGTGGTGGAAATTGTTGATTCTTGTTATGAAGCTTATGACATGGAGGATACCCAATCCTCTTGTAACACCTGTAACACCTGTCATATGTATGCCCCTTACAATGGCAGTAAGAGCAAAGCTTAGCAGTAGGTTTCTCAGGCTTGTGGCTAGGAATCTGAACTGCAAAAGCTGCAGTATCCACGCCAACTGGAGTCTGACCAGCTTGTCTTGTCTTGTGCTGCCTCTCCTCCTGAACAACAAGCTCAAATGTTGTATCAACCTTGAGAAGAGGAGTCTGAGCAATCAAACTAGTACGTAGAGCATGAAAAGCATCATCTAGACCCATCAGGAACTGGAAAAGCCTATCAACATCAAGTATAGCCTCAAACTTCTCAGAAAGCTTGCAAGTACACTTGCCACAAACACAATATGGAAGTGGTATGTACTTGTTCAGTTCCACCCAAATGTTGGAGATAGCTGAGAAATAATCCTGTACACACAGATCTCCCTGAGCTAAAGTGCCTAAAGTAAACTGCAACTAATAAACACGAACATCATCCTTCTGAGAATGTGCATCTTCAACCGTTCCCAAGCCTCTTTCACAGTACTACAATGCATAATGGACTTCAATCTCAAGAGTAACTGAATTGATCATCCAGGATACGATAAGATTGTACAACGCTGCCATGACTCAAACTCCTTGGTGCCTTTGGCAGGTGTAACAATAGTGCCATCAAGGAAACCTATCTTACTACAAAAGGATAACTGTAACCAAAATTGACGCTCCCAACTAATGAAGTTATGGCTAATCAAAATCGGTTGAATCGCACCAGACGTGCCAGTTTCACCTTGATACAGATAGTAAGGATTGTTTGCCAAATTGATGTTCTCATCAGGCTTAGGAGTTTCCTTAACATTAGTATCCTTCCGACTCAAATTTCATCCTTATCAGACAAATCATCCTTACCATAAGTCTCATCCATTATATCATCAACAACGATCGTCATGCTTAACAGAGTATGTTTGAGCAACAAAGTACCAAATCAATCGAATCGAGAGCAAATCACAAATATACCAACACAATCAAACTGTACACAACTTCAAAGCAATAACAACAATGGGAAAGCACGAATCGAGTAGTGAAATCGCAACACAATCGGCAATGAAACAAGTTGAAGCTTCAAAAGTGAAATAATAGAGATTTTACCGAGAAATGTTGGTAAAGTGAAGCAATCGAACAGAGAATCGAAGAAATAGAGGTACGAGCAGCAATGAAAACGAAATCCAGCTGCAGACGAGTGAAGCCGAGACGAAAGCAAGCTGAAATGCGGAAGCAATCGAGCACCAAAGGCTCTAGATACCATATCAGAAAGCTTGCTTATGAACATGGAGAGTAAATAAAATGCAGTTGTATTATTGGTGAAATGTAATGTACATAGGAATGGAATGAACTGCTAATACTTAGAGTACAAATAGAATGCTAACATGAGCCTGTAAAATATCTATCTAATGCTAACTTGCACCTATGCTTACTAACTAAGCTATCTAATTAGAAATATAAAGATTCTTCTAACAATGTTGCACACATCACTTGATAGTTCTCTTCTTCTGCCTTCATCATTTGTAGAGTGTAGATAATATCAATCTCTTTGAGCTAATTTCCATGTAACACTCTCTTCTCTTGTTGTAGCTCCACATGATTACATGCTGGGACTTCACAGACCTAGATGTAATAAGAAAATGTAGCAGGGGAGGTTAACATGATACTTGAACTAATATGGACCCAAATGTAATAAGAAAATGTAGCAGGGGAGGTAAACGTAACACTCTAATAGGGACTTAGATGTAATAGAAAAATGTAGAAGGGGAGGTAAATGTTATACTTGAACTAATAGGGTCTCATATGTAATAAAAATCTACCAGGGGATCAAGATGTAAGAAACCCTATTTTTAATTACATCCAACTTCATTTTCAATAAAAAATGTTGGCCACCTTAATGCATCATCTCCTTAGCAGTCGCCACATACTGCTTGGGCTTATAATATATACTCCCTCCGTCCCGGTGATAAGCCTACGTTTGCTTTTTACACGGTTTTTAATGAGAGATTTTGTTTGATAGTGATTTATTAATATAGAATGGAATGTGGGTCAATATTTAAATGGCAGTGGTGGGGAAAGGATTAAAGTAAAGTGTGAATGTGGGGATAATGATTAAAGTAATATAAATGGTATGTGGGGTAGCTTCCAAAAATAGAAACGTAAAGAATTGATTGAGACGGCCCAAAAAGGAATACGTAAAGAAATGAGCGAGACAGATGAGTAGAAGTATCTTTTCTCTAAAAAATATAATGCCTCATTTTCTCTCACTTAATTCCAAACGCGGTTTTATCTCTTTTTCCTTCTCTTTTCTTTCCTTTATTCCCCTTCTTTTCTACTCTTTCTTCTTCTTCTTAAACTCCGGTACCGAAATCTGGCCAACTCCGATACCATTGAAGAAGAAGAGAAGGAAAAAAGGAAATGATTGTTTTTCTAAAAATTATTTATGGACATTGTTTCAAATATTAATTTTGTTGGGGTTTGATTTACAATAATTATTTAGGCTAATTTAAAATTTAGATAAGTTATGTGACTTAATCTAAAATAATCTAAAATATATTTTCGTGAATTTCATAAAATAATAAACATTAGGGTCACATAACTTATCTAAATTTGAATAAAAAATCTACTTTATCCTTCAATTTATCTTTTAAACCATTCATTTAAAATGCAAGTTTCATCACATTTCATATATTCCGATTCAAATATTTGATAATTTTTCCATCCAAGTTTCACTTTTCATGCTTCAAATGTAAGTATATAATTAGAAGGGTAAGAAAGCTAAAATAAAATATGTTGGAGAAAGTTTCCATAGATCAAGCCCCTATACGTTTTTGACCAAACTCTATATGTCGAGTATAATAGCTAGTCGACTATAATAGCTACTCCCTCCGTCTCACAAAAGTATTACCTATTAGGGTTAGTGCGCAATTTAAGAGAAAACAATAAAGTAGTATACATTTAGTAGGGTATGTTAAGTTTTTAACTGAAGTGGAGTTTTTAAAGTATAAAATAGTGGCAAAATTATAATAAAGTGTACAAGATATTATTTTTAATGTGTGGGGTAGCTTGCATATTAGGAAATAGGTAAAATTTTGTGGGACACCTACAAATGGAAAATGGTGTTGATTGAATGATTCGTTAGAGAAGATTACACCACTTCTGCATCATCTCGTGTCTTAGTCATGGGTTGTTGAGGAGAATCATCGATTGTTAGTGTGTTGAGGAGTATTCATTTGGAACTCAAACTATCCGGTCCTTAATTACCTTCGAAAGATACTTGTGCTGAGATGAGCCTTTGCTTAGTATTTTAGGGTTTCTAGTGGATTTGACTGAAGTGGACTTTCTTTTTAGTGTTGAGTACAGTCATGAAAAATAAATAAATAAAAGAAAAACAACATGCTGCGAAAATACTAGCCAAAATAATAAACGACGAATAGTAGTTAAAATAATAAGTGTAGAAAAAATGATGTTGCTTACCTTGGAGATTTTATGAATGCTCAATGTCATGTCATTAATATAGCTGGATATATCGCATTAAGAATCTGAATGTACTTATTTTCTTAATTAATTTATTTTTCTTAATTAATTTGATGAATTTGTGAGATCTATGATCCCATGTTCTCGTGATCTCAGTATGCTTCCGTAACTTCTATCTACCTTCTTCTGCTGCATGCTCCTTTCCTCCGATCCCTTTTCCAAGAGAAGGTTATGTGATCAACAATTTAATAATTTTTTAATTTGACATTAAATTACTGCTCTGTTTAGTGGCTTATACGAGCTTATAATATGGTACGCAAATACGAGGTTATAATAACTTATGAGTATTTGATAAATAAACTAAAATAGTTAGATTATTGTTCTAAGGGTAATTTTACTCAAATCCTCTCTTAGTTTCATCAATTACGAATCTATCCCTCTTAGTTTAACAATAACACGTAGCTCCCTGTTAGAGAAAAACAATTACATCTAGTCACAACTTTGACTTTAGGCGAATAAGAGCCGAAAATGACAAATTTGCCCTCATTCAGTTTTCATCAACTCTCAAACACCATCAACTTTTCTTTATTACACATTTAACTCCAAAATTTATTATATTACAAAATTAACTATAAATTATTCAAAATTAACCCACATAATTTTTTTAAATTTTAAAAGGTTCCCATATATTTTTGAAAACACCCTATACAATTTATATTTCAACACAAGTCCCAAAGATATTAATAAAAAGAAATAATAATAATCCCTAATAATTATTCTAAAAAAAAACCAGTTCTACAATTCCCATCAGAGCTGTAAAACAGCTTTACAGCTCCCATGAGTCCCATCAAGAGCTGTGAAATACAACTCCAATCAAAGTTGTAAATAGCTTCAGCTCCGATTGGAGCTGCCCAATCAGAGATGGACATCTCCAATTAGTGCTGAAACATCTCCAATCGGGCTGTTTATTGTCCGATTGGAGCTTCCATTTTGGCAGCTCCATCCCGTTGGGACAACTCCGGTACTGAAGTTTGAAGAAGGTGAAGGATTAAAAAAAAAATGAAAAAAGAAAAAAAAGTTAAAATTAAAATATTGGTAATGCATGTTTCGAGAGAGGAAAAAATTAAGAGTTTGGAAATTGGTCAAAGTTTTTGGGGGATTTGGGGTTGGATGTAATTGTTCAGCTAGGAGGGGTAGAAACGCAATTAAAGTGCAGCAGTGGGGTGATTTACGATAATTTCCCCTTTTTTAATAAGCTAACTTCTCATATTTCAATTCTATCCCTAACTAAATATTAAAAAAAATAAAAATAAATAAACTAATCATATCAATAAATAAACTAATCATATCAATACTCTCCTTTTGCTGGTGGGGGTTTGGATTCTTGGGTTCCTGGAGCTGCTTTGCAGTCTGCCGTTCAGAAGAAGAAGAGCAAGTATTCTTCTAAGTGTGCAGAGCCCGGCTACTCATTCATCCCGTTTGCCTTCTCCACTTTTGGGGAGCTCGATGAGGAGGCCTTGGCGACTTTTTCGCGTCTTAAGCGCTTGTGTGTTAGCCATTCCAATGATGTTAGGAGTGGTGTTTTCCTTTTTTCTAGACTTAGCTTTTATATTCAAAAAGGGGTGGGAGCACAGCTTGTCTCCCGACTCCCTTCCAATTTTGCGTGATTAATAAAAGTCTAGTTCATATAAAAAAATAAAAAAATAAAAAATAATAATCATAATAATAATAATAATAATAGTGGTTCATTTTTTATGGGTCTCTTAGCGTCTCTTGTATAAGAATAAATAATAAAGACCATAAATTTTTTAGATCAACAATGATTGGGAGAGTTGGAATTTTATTATGGTATGAGAGCCATCTGACTCACGCTCATAAATTTTTAGATTTTTCTAGTATAAATAATCCGTTTTTAGATTTTTTTACGTATTTTATTTTTGTCTGTTCTTTTTAAATTCTTTATATTCTTTTTTAATAAAATTTTTATCTCACTATTTTATTGTGGATTACCACTAAACTAAACATCACATTCATTATATAAACCTCATAAATATTTCATCTAAAATCAAACATAAACATAAATAATTAAATTAAAAAATGGATTAAGTAAGAATTTATGTTATGAAGTATTTTGTAACGCCCCAGAAATTCATAGGCTTAAAGGGATTGAAAACGCTACTCATGTAAACAAGGCGCACCTTTCTTTTTGGGAATCCACCTACAAGAACTTCAGAGTTAAAGCGTGCTTGCTCTGGAGCAATTCTAGGATGGGTGACCTGCTGGGAAGTTTCTGGTGCGTGCATGAGTGAGGACAAAGTGCGCAGATTAGAGCACGTGTTGGTCTGTGGGGCCAGCATATCACATTGGAGAGCAGTCCAGGAGTAACTGCGCCGGCCCAAAGGGTCGGGCCTTCGGTCGATTAGTGACCGGGGCGTTACAAATGGCATCAGAGCCGAACCAACCCAAAACCCGCAAGGGGTGAACGGTTGGTTGGGGCAAGGTCAGGGCACAACGGGTACGTTGCGCAATTGTAGATGGGTGAATGTAACACCCCAGAAATTTATAGGCTTAAACGGGTTGAGAACGCTACTCATGTGTACAAGGTACACCTTTCTTTTCAGAAATCCACCTACAAGAACTTCAGAGTTAAAGCGTGCTTGCTCTGGAGCAATTCTAGGATGGGTGACCCGTTGGGAAGTTCCCGGTGCGCGCATGAGTGAGGAAAAAGTGCGCGGATTAGAGCACGTGTTGGACTGTGGGGCCAGCATATCACCACATAGAGCAGTCCAGGAGCAACCGCGCCGGCCCAAAGGGTCGGGCTTTCGGTCGATTAGTGACCGAGGCGTTACAAATGTAACGCCCCAGAAATTCAGAGACTTAAAGAGGTTGAGAACGGTACTCATGTCAACAAGGTGCACCTTTCTTTTCGAGAATCCACCTACAAGAACTCCAAAGTTGAGCGTGCTTGCTCTGGAGCAATTTTAGGATGAGTGACCTACTGGGAAGTTCCCGGTGCGCGCACGAGTGAGGACAAAGTTCCCGGTGCGCGCACGAGTGGGGACAAAGTGCGCGGATTAGAACACGTGTTAGCCTGTGGGGCCATCATATCACTCCGAAGAGCAATTCAGGAGTAATCACGCCAGCCCAAAAGATCGGGCATTCGTTCGATTAGTGTCCGTGACGTTACATTTAGTGGTAGATAGATTTAAACGGACTAGACAAGGAATATATGAAAATCAAGTGGATGTAATGGGCCCAAATCAGACTCAAGTCCCGACAAAGTCACAGTCACCGTCTCAACTCACAATCCCTTCCTAGTAGTCAAAAGGAAAAAGTTAAATAAAATAATAATAATAATAATAAATGAAAAGAAAAACAGAAAAAAAAAAAAAAAAAAAAAAAGGAAAAGAAGCCCCATTTCTCTTCAGTGTTGTACAGAAGAGGTAGAAAGCTAAAGCTTAAATTCGTCAGTCTTCAATTACATACAGCCTGTACATACTACTACTACTACTACATACACACACATACAAAACTTTGCAATCTGTTTGTGACGTCACTCCATGTCATCGGCAGCATCAGCACCGGCACCTGCACCAGCACCGGCGGCGGCGGCCGAGAAGTCTCCGATTGACGTTCGCAAGGGAATCAACGGCCTCGAGAAGGTCGTTCTCCAAAACGTCCGTGGAAGCTCCGCCGAGGTAGTTTTTTTTCCGATTTTCTCCTCGTTTTTAGCTTCATTGTCTCTTTTCCAGTTATTAAATGTTGAAAATTATGTGTACGATTCATCGATCTTCGATTATTACTCTTCAGAATTGCATAATTTGCTATTATTGGTACTTAATTGTGTGGATGTGATGCTTAAGCTCCGGCGATGTATTGTTTTTGGTTTTATTATAGTTTGATTTTGCATAATTTGATACTAGATTGTGTGGATACAATGCTTATGAGTAATATCTCAAATGTTACTGTGCTACGTAGATATTGTTAAATTATAACCTAGCTCAGTGAGCAGTTTACCTTACGGTGTTATGCGGCTGCTTATAAGTTTTAACCATCTCACTGTGGTTCGAATCTTCACGGTTTTAGAGTTTTGTTTGTTAGTATGAGATGAGACAAATGCGCTTGCATTAGCCTTGGATAACAAGCTGGTGGTACAAATGCTGTGTGATATGGTGGCTGTTAGTTCTTGTATTTACATATGCAAAAAATTAAGATGTTCGGAGCATGATATTTCATGCAAGTGAATCTGAGAATGACATAGTTTGATGATGGAGGTCATGTTGCAACTACCAGTGATTTGTAATTGAGTTCATGTTGCAAGTGCTTATTCGTTTATGCAAAAGTTTCATGCATTTTGAAGAATAATAGTGATATTTCATGTATCTAGACTTTGGTCATGTTGAACCTATCTGCTGATTTATGTTTTTTTTTTTTGAAACGGAAAATATTACAACTACTCCTACACTACTATTATACAAACATCCTAAACCACCCACACCTATACCAACCTTATAACTCCGTCACCGCCATGGATCGAACCATGCACCTCTCCTTTCACTGCTTCAGCTCCTTACCACTGCACCATCTTATAACCTTATGTTGATAACCTCACAGAAGTAGGTACCGAGATACTGATTATTTCCTGTATCCATTTCAGTTGTGAGTTTCATTTGTGTATAAAGCAATATAATACAGAGCAGAGAAAAAGACCATTTGACATTTTACTTGAAGCTTTCTTTATTCGAGAAGATACCTGTTTTTGTATTGCTAATAGTTTTGAAACTATAAAATGATTATTGAAACTCTGATTCTGATACTATTATTGTTACATTACATCTGATCTAATTTGCAGATCTATTTCTATGGGGCTCATCTTACATCATGGAAGAATGAGCATGGGGAGGAATTGCTTTTTGTCAGCAGTAAGGTATTGTCTTTCACCTGCTGATTGATTTTTGTTCATGTGATGTGCTTTTGCAACTCAAATCAGTTACTATTAGTATTTCATAGTAAGGTTTTATTCTGCTGATTACTACTCAGGTTAATTCAGTATGCACAATAGAATGCTAACATCTACAGTATTTCTGATACTGATCTTTTTATTCTATTTAACGGAACTTATCAGCAGTATTATGACGCCGATTGCCGTAACTAAGTACATAGCTGCTATTCACTTTGTTGTCATTAATATCTGTACTGGATTTCATACATGAGTTTTAATTGGTTTTGAGGGCCAAACTCACAAAAATAAAGAACAGTAAAATCTTTCCTTCGCTGGTGACCTTTTGGACCCACCATGTTCAAAGCTTGGAAACAACATTTGGCAAACATTTACGGGTAACGCTGTGTATAACACATGCACACCCTCCCCTACAACTACAGAACTGGTAGTGTTAGACACAGAGTTTACCATTTTTAGCCTTCCGTAAGAGGTCTTTTGCTTGGATGCAATATATATTCAACTGTGAAACTATTTTTACAATTGAAAGGTGAAACCCAATTTCTCAATGTCAGAGCTGGCATATGTCAGTTGACCATGAACTGGACAAATGCTTGGAATGAACATTGTATTCACGCCACTGTACTGTCAATTAATGCTGATCATGCAATTAGAAAATTAAATAAATGTCTTTTGCTTTTAGGGAGATTGCCTCGTGAAGCGTACAAGAGTTCACTGTTTCTACCATGACATACTTTTATTGTCTGCATAAAGCCATACATAATTCTCCTTTAAGACAACATTTGCTATAGTGTTAAAAAATGCTGCTTGTATCTAGTGTTCTGCTGCTCTCCCAATTAATAACCAATATACGCATTACAGTTTTCGTTGATATTTAGAAGTCAGAACTATTAACACATGTTCTTACATTTATAAAATCTGGTTAGTTGTAATTCAAAGTAAACACTCCTTTCTGTCTTGGAGTAAGAAAATATGCATATTCCACGACAACCTTCTAGAATTTTTTTAATTATTACTTGGCGTACTGGAGTGATTATTCTCTGGAATTTAGGTTGGAACTCACTCTCATTAATGGTCCAAAAAAGCTTAGAAGTAGTTTCTTAATTAGGAAAGAAAGTATAGTTTTACTGATCACTTCTTGAATATTGTATCACAATTAACAGTACTTCTTGTACTCAGCGGGTTCTTATGAACCCTCAAGAAACTTTTTGAGAAATGGCTCCTATTCTTACATAAAAGATAATTAGTTGCCCTACCACTGGCTTTTACTTAGTTACTTACAAATTACAATGCAGAAGTATGTTACAACTATCCTCATGTTTGAATGAAACCATTTAAATTTCTGCCATACACATTCTTAAGCACCAAACTCATCAATAGCTTGAAGAGTTCGTCCGCCACCATACAAGTCATGTGTTGAGAATGACATTCTGTATAGTGTTGAGCTCATAGTTTACTAGGTTACAAATCTCTAGAACACGCTCTTTATTGTTCTCAATTGTAAATTTCTCCATGTCAGGTTACCCCAAACATTTTCCTCTTTGTGCACCCTTTCAATTTGTTTTGCGTTCTTTTTTCTTTTGCCACCTGGTACATTCAAGATTGCTGGTCTTTGATTTTGTCTTCCTCACACATTTGGTCAATTATCGAAAGGTTCTAAATGCAACTTGAATCTCTCTCTCTTTTTTTCTCACCCCTCTCCTTTTCTGTGTGTGTGTGTGTTCGAAATCAACTTACATCGAGGTTAATGATATTCTTCCTTTAAAATGCTAACTTTTGCTACCCCCCCTTCTTCTGGGTAATGGTGAGTTGCTTTAGTGGTGACCCGTATGTCACGGGTATGAGTTGTGTAAACAGCTTCTTTGCTGAAAACCTGAATGCCCCTAATCCCTCACAACTGAGGAGCGCATAGGCACAGGGTTGCCCTTTTACATGACATGATTCTCTTGTCTCAGTTAACCAATGCAATGCATTGTTTTCTATGTTAATACTTAGTACCATGACAAAGTTACCTTTATTCTACAGGCCATTTTCAAACCTCCGAAGCCAATTCGTGGAGGCATCCCTATTTGCTTTCCACAGGTTCTTTTCCCTGCCTCACTCTTTTCCCATATCCGCCTCTCATGACTTATTTAGAGACCTGACGATAGCATATTGCTAAAATTTTCAGTTTTCAAACTTTGGACCTCTCGATTCTCATGGATTTGCAAGAAACAGATTTTGGAGCATCGACCCCTCCCCACCCCCACTTCCGGCCAACTCCTCCAATAAAGCATATGTAGACTTGATCCTGAAGCCAACTGAGGAGGACCTGAAAATCTGGCCTCATAGGTATGCCAAGTCAGATCTTCCTTTCTTTGTGGTTCACTTAGTTCTTCCAGATTTGATTGAGAATCTTTTTGCCCCATATGTTTTTTTTTTTCTTTTTTCTTGTATAGATTTGAGTACCGCCTGCGGGTAACGCTGGGACCTGGTGGGGATCTGATGATGACATCTCGTATAAGAAATACTAACACTGATGGAAAGCCTTTTAACTTCACATTTGCTCTACATACCTATTTCTCTGTATCCGACATCAGGTACTTTGGTAATTAAACTTGTTTCTGCTATGTTTCATATATGCCGATGTGATATTGTGTTCCTCCAATACTACATTCTCTTGCCTTTGGTGCTATTTGTCCTTCTAACACATGGCTTATATGCTAGAATTTCATAGAACATGCATATGGACTCTAATCACTTAAAAAAAACCACTGAAAACTGAAAGAGTTGAGGAATTGAGGCAGACGTGTAATGCACGTGCCTATTAGCATAAAAGGGAAAGGAACTGAGGAATTGATGCATACATGCACAAAATTGGAGACTCACTTCACATGCCCATAGTCTATTTCTACACCGTAGTATACAAATACATCTGCACTTAATAATTTTTTTTATCAACCAGCACTTTAAATGAGTATATATTTTTTTCTTCTTTCCCTTTTCATGTTTCTCGAAACATGGTTGTTTGTCCAGTGAGAAAAATTATGACTGTAATCAATAGTGTAATAAGAGTCTGGAGAAGTGCTATATTCTGCTTTTCCAGTGGAAATGAGAAGAGATTGATTAGGTACTTTAACAGTTCTTTGCTGTTCGGATGCATAACATAACATATAATTATATAAACATTTTTATTGTATAGGTACTTTAGCAGTTCTTTCCTGTTCGGTTCAAGTTAATATTGTTCTTATATGAATTCATGTGTTTCTATTCAATTATACGCTCCTCCAACAAGCGTCATTATTAGATACTAATCATTTTGCAAACGTCATACCTCACACATCACGACCCATCATTTTGCAAACTTCTATTCAGGAAACTTCCCTTGCTTTACTCCTGATGATGCCTAGGCGCTTGTGTAGTTTTTATTAGTTGGCTTTAAGCTTTAAGTTGCTTTGGTTTTTTGTTCTGGGTACGTATATGGTTTCTTTGTAATTTCTGTCGAGCATTTCTCATGCTCTCTTTTCCTTTAATAAAATTAAAATTTGGCTGCTTAAAAAAACTAAAATAAATAAATAAATAAATAAATGCAAACTTCATGTCTCACACATTCAGGTCAACATTTTTGAGATGTTGGGTCTTCATGTATTTTTTCCTTTTCTGTCCCTGTTCACCTGTTGTAGTATAGAAGTCGACATTTCCAATTATCTGAGTACTATGTGAAGAAGTAAAAGTTTTTTTTGCTGTTGCTATTGATGCCTGATAATGAGTTCAATCTGTTAACATACTACACAGAGTAGATCATTCCTAATTTTAGCTTACCACCCACTCTTTTACATCTGACTTCAGCATGCCTTTTTACAGTGAAGTACGTGTTGAAGGACTAGAGACACTTGATTATCTCGATAACCTGCAGAAGAGACAACGGTTTACCGAGCAAGGGGATGCAATCACTTTCGAATCAGAAGTAAGTTTAGAAGATTACACTCCACCTGACTTTTTCTCTTCCTGCAGCTAATTCCTTTAACAAGTTATTATCCTATTTGATATCCCACTAGGTAGATCGGATATATCTTAGTACACCAACGAAGATTGCTATTCTCGACCATGAAAAGAAGCGAACATTTGTCATACGGAAAGATGGTCTTCCAGATGCTGGTAATATTCATGATACTTGTTCATGTTTTGTCGATCTGCAAATTTATGCATTTTGACTGATATTTTGTAAGAGCTTTAAACTGTCTGAAAATGTCACTGCTCACTGCACAATATAGCTGGTACAGTTTCCCTACCCAACTTGTAAATGGTAATGTGATATATGCGCTGAAGTCATATGATGTAAGGAAGCAAACGTTCTTTTTCTGTTTCCACGTTTCATGTTAATTTGATTATAACACTTCTGCCAATAGTTAGCAATTTTTCTTTGTAGAGTTGCTATGTTGATATATCAATCCATCTTCTGTGCCGATCAATGAAGTTTTCCTTATGAGTTATCAACTCATGAGTTATGTGCATGTGCTTGAAATGCTATCCTGTTATCCTTATTTAAATAAGAACTCTATCCTCGATGTAGTGTTTGTTACTAACTTACTATTTTCCTTTTGAATATTTAGTAGAAAATTCTGAATTTCTGTTTGCAGTTGTTTGGAATCCTTGGGATAAGAAGGCAAAATCAATGGCTGATTTTGGAGATGAAGAATATAAGAATATGCTGTGTGTTGAAGCAGCAGCCATAGAAAATCCCATTACCTTGAAGCCTGGTGAGGAGTGGAAGGGAAGGCTGGAACTTTCTGCTGTACCTTCAAGCTATCGCAGTGGGCAACTTGATCCTCAGAGAGTTCTCCAAGGCAACTAAACAGTCTAATGTTCTTATATACACCTAGACAGGTACTTTGGTAATCTTTCTCTGCTCTGATAGTTCCCTTCCCTGGAAATATTAAAGCATAAGCCTTTTAATGCCCTGTAGACTGTAATGTGGACCTGCATTCATTTGAGTCCATTTTATTAGTTTACTTTTGAAGAAGTTGGAAATGTATGGCAACAGGAACTGCCGAAAACCTTCGTATTACTTGATTTGGAACATACTGACTGGATTTCCCAACTTAGAACATACTAATAGGAACTGCCAAAAACTTCATGGCACTAGTACATAGAGGATATCGGATCATTGTATTGTACGTGAGTAGGCATGTCTTGCTTGTCAAACTGTAGGTTGTACTGGTTCTCTACAAGCTAAACTGATCAGCATGTGTTCCTTTCTTAAGAAATGATTCTTCTGCTTTAGCAAAGGATCACAATTTTTTTTTATTTTTTGTTGATTATAATTTTATAGGTAACATTTGATCACCAGAGTTGTTTCCCTTTCTTAACTGGTACATCGGTTGTTTCTGTTTGGAAATATTCCCAATTTCTTTCTTCACCCTGTTATTTAGGTTTTCAGGCATCTAAGAGGGTCGCTTTTTTTCAGGTGGCCTCCTGGAATATGTGGAGCTACAAGGTGTGGAAATAACATCTGTTCAAGACTTGTTTTAGCGTCTTGTCCTTAATATAATATAAATATATATAATAATATTTCAACTTGGCGGATGAAATGGGATTGTTGTAGTATGCTGCTGTAATATGTTTTGGTGGGTTATGGGGATGTAGTAGTTCCTATGGCGGGAGAGGATTTTTGAGTATACTACATGAATATTGCGGATTGGTTGGTTCCATACTTCCATTATCTGAACTTGTATGATATTAAGTTCTTTTTATGTTCCATCGTAAACCAAATTGTTACCTGACTTTTGTGCTCATCTCACTCAGAATTTGCACAACAGTGGTAGGAAATCAGCCTCTGGCTTAATCTCATTTCACTCTCCATTCCCTGTATTGTCTGCTCTGCTGTCCTTGATGTCCTTGACTAGCTAGCTGGCTTCATGATTCTCTGGTGTATTTGATGTTCCTTTATAGATTCTCAGGTGTATTTGATGTCCATGATTATTTCGATCTGCCATTAAGGACATAGTCATCAAATGTTTATTTTTTTAATTGTACTGTTGTGCTTTAGTGTAGTACGTGAGTTTTGAATGTGTAACACTTTAAAGCACTCGAGCACAATTTCTTTAGCGATAGGATCTTCATCTCCCTGGTTTCCATGCATGAAATCTAATCATGTACATCAAATACACCAACCCTCTCCCCAAGAATTTGAGTCTGAGTCAACGGAGGCTTTTTTTTTTTTTTTTTTGGGTGGGGGGCGTTAAAAACAATTGGTGTTCACATTTAAAACAATTGGTGAATTAGTGCTAATATTTGGAGTTTGTGTTAAGAGTGTAATTCTGTATATTTTCCGTTCAATTCAAATTTAATTAGGGTCCACTTTTTTTAAGTACCCTATTATAGCGTTTCTAATAACAAAAAGAATCAATTTAGTTTTGCAATTACATTTTAGTTAAAAATGTTCATTTCGTCACACAACCGCAAATCCGTCATTGATGGATTCAAGCTTTTTAATTCAAGCTGTTCAGCCCAAGTCTGCTTCTTGAATCCACCACTTCGTTCGGGATTGCTCCTCGTGCCCTCTGCCACCTCATTCCCGTATCCAGGCTGCCCTAGCTTGTCACCAGTGGCCATCATATTGTGGGAATTGTTCGACCCCAACAAATTGACAGCCCTAGGACTCTCCGTTACAACCTTGAGCACCACCACCTCCTCAATCTATTTTTCAAGCTGTTGAAGTCGTCCGTCGCTTGTGGAAGAGTGGGTTTGTGGTTGATCTTCATAATCGGGCTCCGAGGTCAAGTGTATGGATTCTGAGCTTGACTCAAATCCACGACAGAATAGTTCATTGTAGTCCGCACGAATTGAGCGTTCTCCAGGTAAAACTGGTTCAGAAAGGAAGGATAGGTCGTCAAGAATGACAGAAGAACTAAGACACCAGGAGAGAAATGAATCAAACAACAGAGTTCGGGGAATAATGTCCATTCATCAATAATAAAAGTACATGGAAAAGTAAAATATTGACGTGATTATATACTAGTAATACAGAGACAGACCTGAGTTATTAAAGTTCTAAGTGGAAAATAAAGTTCTAAGTGGAAAAGAAATCTGAAAGTAAATCCTATACTACTCGTCTTAATCTATATGGATAAAGTTTCTTATTCTAATCGATATCTGATTGGTGTGAACAGTAAATCTTATCCATAAATACTGACAAACCTAATTAAATAAAACATTTAATTACTCCTCGCTACTAGATTATCCATGGTCCGCGCGTGTAGGATTTCGTGGAATCCATATATATATATATATATATATATATATATATATATATATATATATATATATATATATATATATATATATATATATATATTTTTTTTTGGAACTGAACTTTCTTACCTGTTTTATTCCAAAAACTGAGTAATACAGAAAACGCCGACTCCTAGGAGTCCAGACGGGACTTAAAACAAGCCTCTTATACTACCAAACCATTCAACAATTCTTATACAACAATTACTAGTACTCAACCCAGGTCAAAACAGAATTTAGCCATACCCTCATTCCCTGTACATCGAATTCGCACGACATGTTTTATTTCCTCAACAATGTGCATTCCAAACACTTGTTGTTGATGAATCTTGAAATTGCGAGCTCTCCATATAGCATACACTGTCTCCGTAAGAACCAGCTTCAAAATCCTTCCTCTCATTCGTTTTCCAGCAGTAGCTCTGTTTACCCATTGTAATTCTCTGCTCCATCCTTCAGGAGAATGTTGGTATTGCATCCAGTTTAATAGTTCATTCCATACCATCTTTGTGTTTCTGCATTCAAAGAATAAGTGCTCCATGCTTTCATTTTCTCCACAGAAAACGCAGCAACCATCCGTCTGCAACCCAAACCTTAACATTCTATCTTTAGTATATAGTCTCTTATGACATGCCATCCACAAAGTAAACTGTGCCCTGCCCCTAGCTCGATTAGTATAGAACATTTTCCTCCAAGTCATAGTTTCTTTGTCTCCTCTCAACTCGTGATACACAGCTGCTGTCTTGTATTTAAGATTTCGCTCAGTATTCTTCCAGCTTTCCAAACTACTAACTGTATCTCTTAACTTCAGAATTTTCTTCATTATCCATGAGCATTTAGCTCTTCCAGTAAATTGCATAACATCCTTATCTTTCATATATATTGTATGCACCCATCTGTCCCATAACTTGTCCGATTTTTGGCAAAGATTTCACAGAAGTTTCATAATCGTTGCATCATTCCATTCTTTGAGTGCAACAATACTTAAACCACCTTCATTCTTGGGATTACAGATTGTATCCCAAGCTATAGGCGCTTTGTGAGTAATCATATCACCACCACTCCACAAGAACGACCGACAATGACTTTCTATTTTCATAATAACTTTCTTTGGCAAGGGAAAAATCTGCATCCAGTAACTTGTAATTGAGAATAGAACCGTCTTGATCAATTGCAGCCTACCAGAATAGCTCAGTAACTTTGTAGACCAATGCTTTAGTCTCGCCATTATCTTCTCCATTAAAGGCAAATACTGATTGACAGTTATTTTCTTACTGGTTAGAGGTACTCCCAGATACTTGAACGACATTGATCCTTCGCTGAAACCAGTTGCCTGGATGATCTCTTTCTTTTCACCAATAGGTATCCCTCCCATGAAGACTTTACATTTTGCAAAGTTGGCCTTTAAACCTGTTGATCTAGAAAACTGCTCAAACTTATCCATAATCAGTTTAATCGATTGCATATCACCTCTTGCAAACAGTAATAGATCATCAGCGAAACAAATATTAGAAATTCCCAGCTTTTCACATCTTGGGTGCCAGTTAAAATCGGGATTTTCCTTTAACCTTTGGAGACATCTATGCAGGTACTCCATTATGATGACAAATAACAAGGGAGAGACAGGATCACCCTGTCTCAAGCCTCGTTTTGCTTTCAAAATCTTACTTGGAACACCCTTTATATTATATCTATAAGAAACTCCTTCAACACAAATCATGATCCATCGAATAAACCTATGTGGGAATCCCATCTCCCTCATAATTGCTTCCAAAGCCTCCCATTCCACCGTATCGTACGCTTTATGTAGATCCATTTGTATCATGCACCTGGAGGAGATTTGTTTTCTGTTATAACCTATTATCAGTTCTTGAGCTATCATGATGTTGTCATGGATCACCTTTCCGGGCAGAAAAGCTGATTGACTGTCATCTATAACTTTGTTAATAACCATCCCCAGCCTCTTGGTCAAAATCTTCGAAATGATCTTATAAATAGTCGTGCAGCATGAAATAGGCCTCATATCCTTCATTGAACAAGCATCCTTATGTTTTGGAATCAGAGTAACTAGGGAGCAATTTACAGCAACATAAAGTCTTTCCTGCTCAAAAAACTCCTTGACAGCCGCAACCACATCTCCTTTGATAATACTCCAGGCACTTTTGAAAAATTTAGCATTATAACCGTCAATACTGTAAGAAAATATGTTCAGAGTTACCCCTAGGGTACGCAGCGGAATTTTAAAAATTTTCTTAACATACTGGTTAATTGATTATGCATATGTTATGTCGTATATATATAAACACATCAATTAGAAGACTAACCTTACTTCCAAAGCAGCTTCCAAGTCTTCGTAATACTCCGGTGTATCTTCTCCTTTGTCGAAGTCGAAGATATCTACAATACTCTGTATATCTGCAAGACAATAAGAGTTAGTTTTCAGCTCCTAGAACCTCAACCTTGGTATCCACGGATGAACAGCCTATCGGAAGAATGCTAGGATATTCTTCATGTGACCAAGAAGACGGGGCGGCAATTCCCTCCGGTGGCGGTGTGTGCGCGCGTGAGGCTAAGGGGAGGAGGGGAGAGTTTTATTTTCTCTAAGAAAACTGGGTAGAATGACTGTGAAAGTCTATGTCTGAAACTGTATTTCAAAATCGTATATAAAACTCTCTCTAATAGTCCACTATATATAGTAGTCTATAGAAGCCTAAAGCATAAGCTTAGACTTCGTAAAGGAATAAGAATATAATTCTTATCGCACAAGGAAACCAATATCAAGTCTAAATTCATTCCCAATCAAATCAAAACTCAATCAGGAAAATCTAACTTATCCCTTGGACTTCTAATAGAGGAAGGAGTCGAACTCCTTCCCCTACTCAGCCACGCGCGCGCGCGCCTGTCCTACGGGACGTGGGTCCCACTTTTGGGACCCACTTATATTTCTAAGGCAATCCAAACTCCAAGTAGATTTTGCCCAAGTGCATATGTTAATTCTAAATTAACATATCCTTTACAATCAAACCTCCATTATATTTCCAAAATATAATCTTTAATTGTATTTACATAAAATACAATTAATTAGCCAATTCAATTAATAATTCCAAATCATTAATTGAGCCACCAATTGTTATAATTAATTCAAAATTAATTATAATCCATCAATCACAATTAATTCCAAATTAATTGCGATTCCATCTTCAAGGATATTCTGATAGGCTGAATCACCACATAGTGTGACCCATAGGGCCTCACCGTATTAAGCAAGTCCTAGACTAGGCAACATGGAATTCCTAGACGGTTCCATTTGCAATATTAATACGCGAGGACGTTTGAGAGGTTTCTCAAAGCTAACCCTTTCGTTGCGAAGCCTGTTGCGCTCAACGCGGCGATGGTAACGTCCCTTCATCTGACTTGCTCGGATGTATCTAGGATCGATGAAGTGTCTATCCCAATAATACATCCATGGGCGTCTCAGGGAGTTGTTTGGTTAAGATATACTTATGACCATCATAATATATCATTTGCACTGGCCAGTGACTTTACCAACACAACTATGCAGACTACGAGCAGTGCTCTCATGTGCTACACTTGAGAGATGAATCCTTCACAGAATCACTTATCACCCCCATTTGTATTTAGCCATAATCCTGGATCGTGTCTTAGGTCAACTGCTTATTCAGAGCTGACATCGACGGGCCCACCAAGGATATGGAGCAACAAATGTGATGATAAAGTCCTGTAAGTGCAAAGGACGAATGGCATCACTTCGACAACTCACCGGTTCCCGTAGACACGTCGGTGTAGAGTATACATCGATGGGAGTGTCCGGTGGGTACTTCCATTGTTCGATAAAGCTTCTTCGAACAACTATGCGCAGTTATGGGAACGTTCCTTGATTGTCCAACAATCCGTTCCGTGGCCGTGGGATCGGCTCACACTTGCTCCAACAAGTATAACCTCCACGCATACTAGTCTTGTCAGGTTCATTCAGACCCCCACATCCGAGATGTACCACGACTAGGGAGAGTTTGGGATAGATGATAACTCACATAGCTCCCACTAACTGTGTGATCGGTCATCTATCCGAGGGGACATGTTCAGTATCAATACAGACAGTAATAAAGATATGACATGCTGCAGCCTGGTGTAATATAAATATGAAAGCGATACTCAACAGTAAAATGAAGCAAACATATATTATATTACGTTGACCTGTGTAATAGTACATATATGTCCTCTATAAGGGCACCATGCCCTTAGTAAGGATTGTCTCTAGGACATATACACTATCAATCTCCCACTTGGACTTGAGCCAGTCACCTTTATGCCTAATGCCCAGATTAGCATAATGTATTAAGTGGACTTCCACTGATAAGACCTTGGTGAAAGGATCTGCCACGTTGTCCGTGGTAGAGACACGTTCTATACTAACTTCTCCTCTATCTATAATCTCACGTATAACGTGATATTTCTAAGTACATGTTTGTTCTTGTTTGTAGATCTAGGCTCCCTAGCTTGAGCGACGGCGCCCGTATTGTCACAATAAATCGTTATTGGACTGGGAGCAGGAACAACCCTCAATTCCTTCAAGAACTCTGAAATCCAGACAGCTTCTTTCGATGCTTCTGATGCAGCAATGTACTCGGCCTTTGTGGATGAGTCATCAATCGTGGCTTGCTTAGAGCTCTTCCAACATACAACTCCTCCGTTCAATTTGAATACGTATCCTGTCTGTGACTTAAAGTCATCAGGATCTGATTCAAATCCAGCGTCGACATACCCAGACATCTTCAATTCTGGTTCTCCACCAAACACCAAGAACATCTCTTTAGTCCGTCTAAGGTACTTAAGAATGTTCTTCACAGCAGTCCAGTGAGGTACTCCTGGATTCTGTTGGTGTCGACAAGTGACACTAAGCGCATATGCCACATCGGGCCTTGTGCAATTCATTGCATACATTATAGACCCTACTGCCGAAGCATAGGGCACACGACTCATTGCATTTCTTTCTTCATCAGTCTTAGGACCATCCTTAACTGATAAGACAATCCCATGCCTAGCTGGGAGAAAACCTCTCTTTGAGTCGTCCATCTTATAACGCTTCAGTATTTTGTCGATGTAGGTGGACTGTGTCATTCCCAACATCCTCTTGGATCTATCTCTAAAGATCTTGATCCCTAGGATGTAGTTCGCTTCACCCAAGTCCTTCATCGAGAAGGTACTTGATAACCAAACTTTAGTCTCTTCTAGCATAGAGACATTGTTTCCCATGATCAAAATGTCATCTACATAATTGATCATGAAAACAATTCCTTTGTCGCTGTGTCTCGCATAGACACAGGGATCTTCCTTGCTTCTGATGAAGTCAAACGATTTGACAGCTTCATCAAAGCGGATATTTCAGCTCCTTGACGCTTGCTTTAGCCCATAGATGGATCTTTGTAATTTGCATACAGCAGTTGGCCTGGTTTTACTAATAAAACCTTCCGGCTGTACCATATAGACCTCTTCCTCAAGGTTGCCATTGAGGAAGGCTGTCTTTACATCCATCTGCCATATTTCATAATCATAGTAGGCAGCTATCGCAAGTAGAATTCGAATGGACTTCAATTTTGCTACTGGTGAAAAGGTTTCATCGTAATCGATGCCATACCTTTGCGTGTAGCCTTTTGCCACAAGCCTAGCTTTGTGCGTTTGTACCTTGCCATCGGCATCTGTCTTTCGTTTAAAGATCCATTTGCACCCAATTGGTCTAACCCCTTGGGGCAAGTCTACCAAGTTCCAAACTTGGTTCTGGTACATTGAATCCATTTCTAATTCCATGGCCTCTTGCCATTTGTCTGAGTCAATATCAATTATTGCCTCTTTGTAATTCTAGGTATCTTCCCGATCTGATAAACCGACATCAAGTTCACTGATGTCTTCTATTATAAGGCTTTGCTTCTGAGGTCCTCTAAGGATCCTCTTCGACCTACGGAGCTCGACTTGTTCTGGTGCTTTTCTTTTCTGGCTTCGTGTAACACGAACATTATCAGTGGGTACTGATGCAGCTGGTCGTTGGGCGCGACCCTGTTCCCTTGCGGGAGGCTGCTCTTGTGCAACTTGTTGCACAGGTTGGTTGACAACGGGTTCTACAGGTGTGGTTTCAACTGTTGATCTAATCACAGGACTCCCACTGACTATGACATGCCTAGCAAGTGTCATATCATCACCCTTGTCTGCTTCGAAAGCTCCCACTGAACTTGAGTCCAAATCAGAAGATTTAAAGACCTCATGTTCGCGCGTGTCAAAGTCTTGAATTTCTTCAAGTTCTATCATATCATCTAACCTCTCTTCTTCGAGGTATTCAGCTTCTAAAAACTTCACGTTTCTAGACACGATCACCTTGTGATCTTCAGCATGATAGAATTCATAGCCTCTCGTCTGACGAGGATAGCCTATGAAATATACTTTGACACCCTTGGCATCTAACTTATCAGTGAGCATCAGCTTGACTATCACAGGACAACCCCAAGGTCTAAGATAGCCTAATGAAGGCTTCTTTCCCTTCCATAACTCATAAGGAGTTTTCTCCACTGATTTAGATGGTACACGGTTCAGAATGTAGATTGCAGTTTGTAGTGCATATCCCCACAGATACTTTGGAAGAGTCGAGAATCCAATCATTGATCTTACCATGTCTAACAGGGTTCGATTCCTCCTCTCAGACACACCGTTTAACTGTGGTGTTCCAGGAGGAGTCCATTGCGATTGAATCCCATTTTCCTTCAAGTAATCGATAAATTCTTCACTAAGGTATTCACCTCCTCGATCCGATCGAAGAGTGACTATCCTTAGGTTCAATTCATTCTCGACCTCATTCCTAAACTCCTTGAATTTCCCAAAGTTCTCGGATTTATTCTTCATAAGAAAGATATATCCATACCTTGAGAAATCGTCAGTAAAGGTAACGAAGTAAGGATAACCCCCACGCGCATGGACTTTAAACGGTCCACATACATCGGTATGTATGAGCTCTAAGCAGCGAGTGGCACGAACACCTTGTCCAACAAAAGGTTTGTTCGTCATCTTACCCTTAACACAAGATTCACATGTACCATATGATTCGAAATCAAATGGTTCTAATTAGTCCAACTTCCTTAGTCTTTGAATCCGTGTTTCATTGATATGGCCTAGCCTACAATGCCATAGATAAGATGGATTATTCTTCTTACTTGAAGACGGTTGTTTGTTATGTATTTGAAATAAAGGTTGACTACTTTGCAAAATATATAAACCATTCACCAAGCGAGCCTTTCCATAATACTGATCATTTAATGAAAAATAACAAGTATTATTCGCAAATCGAAAGGAAAAACCCATATTGTCTAACAATGGAATGGAAATAATATTTCTGACAATGGATGGAACAAAATAAACATTATCAAGTTCTAAACATTGTCCCGAAGGTAAATCTATCTTGCTGCGTCCAACGCGTTTGGCTTCAACTGGATTGCCGTTCCCAACATGCAAGTCGATTTCACCTCGCTTGACTAGCCTGTGATCAATTAGCCCCTGCACATTATTACAAATGTGTGAGCCACAGGCTGTATCCAATACCCAACCATTGGAGTCAAAAGTAGTCATGTTCATTTCAATAACAAACATACCTGATCCAGAAGCTGATGACTTCTTGGCCTGATCTGCCCTAAGCTTAGGGCAATCTTTCTTCCAATGTCCTTTCTGCTTACAGAAAAGACATTCATCTGTGCGCACCGTTCCGCTCCTCTTGAACTTCCTTTTCTGGTTCGGACGCTTAGGCTTATTACTCCAAGTGTTAGCCTTGGCTCCCGACTTTTCCTTACCCTTAGCACCTTTGCTTTTCGGGTTCGAGTTAGACGGTTGCCCAACAAGCATGATGGACTTTTCCTTCTTAGGAAGAGTTTGATCATATGTCTTCAGAAGATTATGAAGTTCAGGCAGTGTGACGTCTTTCGCATTCATCGTGTAATTAATGATGAACTGCGAATACGAACTCGGCAATGATTGAAGGACAAAGATCACCATGATCTTGTTCTCTAGCTTAACGCCGGCATTGGCAAGCTTTTCAAAGAGACCAATCATTTTGAGAACATGCTCAGACATGTTCCCTCCTTCACTGAGCTTGCACCTGTGTATGTCTTTGATCAAATCAAATTCAACACTTCTAGCTGTCGTCTTAAAGAGAGACTCAAGATGTTTCAACATCTCATACGACAACATGCTTTCATGTTGCCTCTGCAGCTCATTGCTCATTGCCGCCAGCATAATACACTGCGCGGACTTAGCATCCTCAAGATGCTTATCAGACCTTGCCTTGTTGGCTTGATTCCAAGCAGCAACCTGATCGGCAGTCTGATTTTCGGGGCACACGGGAATGACCTCGTCCAAGACGTACTCAATCTTTTCGTACCTCAACACCAAACGTATATTCCTGATCCAATCTAGGAAGTTTGGTTCGGTTAAAATTTGCTTCTCCAAGACAGCACGGAGCGAGATACTCGCCATATCTAATATCCTAAGGAGAAATAATATAGAACGAAAACAATAAATCAACTATTGAAATATCATTTCTAAATACACAGTCAACATAACTAAACAACAAGGTCCTTTAGCTGTTTAGCTCCCACTATTTTCACATATGCTTGCCCCCACAACAAACATACTGGTAATGTCCAACAAGTTACCGTAGTGGCCAAGATCCAAATCCATATTATGCCATACTCCAACGGGGGCTGGTCGCATAGCATAATATGACCGGTAGGACTAGTAAGACTATCCAATTGCGTCACGCAACTCTTGGTTGTTAAATCTAATTTAACCCGATGCCCTACATATTGCACCTATCGAGGTCGCTAGATACAATATGCAGTAAGTCATAACCATAGGCTTACTCTAATTTGACGATTACTGCGAGTCTTGTAAGACGAGGTCGCCAATACAAGAAAACGCAATGAAAGTTCAAAATTAAAGCACCCTATGGAAAGCATCTCAGAAACACACACACACACACACACACACACACACACACACACACACACATATATATATATATATATATATATATATATATATATGTATATATATATATATATATATATATATATATATATATATATATCAGTCATCTACAAACAAATAAGGACGCCGCCTACCCATCATGCATGAACGGTCTACACGTAATGGATGCCGCCTATCCATTCTAGTTCTAAACGCGGTCAAGCATATAATGGGTGCCGCCTACCCATACATAAATATGCGGTCCGACATATAAGAGGGCGTCGCCTACCCTCGCATGCATAGCGGTCGAACGGAATGTAAAAACATGGTATTTAAACATGCATTGTCAAACAATAGCATATTGAGCATATGAAACAAGTAGTAGCCTATGTGGATGACAAATGACTTCATAATTTCATTATGAAAATTATAATCCCATACTTATAATCTTTATGAAATAATTGAAAATTTGGACTAGATTGAACATTCGAAAATTCTATTGACCAAGTAGCAATTTTCGAAAACCCGAAGGACTTAATTGTAATTTTAAAACGCAAAGTCTCATAAGAGACCGTCTCTTTTAACATATGGAGAGACCGTACCATTATGCAATTTACCAACATCTAGTTATAACCATTAAAAAATTCGGTGGTATATGTGTAATTATCTATGAATATAAGGTCCTTTTAATAAATTACCCTTCTTCTTTGTTTTTATCTATTCCAGATCGATCCTTTCAGATGGATCCAGAAGCCTTACTCCGTTTCTTCTTTCTCCTTGACAACCAAGGTGCCGTTCTTATATGTCTGATTCAGCTTGGAAGTCGAAATCGGGAAATCCTTGGTGAGATTGTGGAAATCGACATAGAAGAGCAGGAAGAAGAAGTGTACGAGGGAGAAGAGGAACTGGGACATGGGGTTAAGATTCGGGTTTTAACGGATCGCTGCCTTCCACGTTGGTATTTTCTTCAATCCATTCCGATCAGGTTGTAATTTGTATGATTCTCATATTCTCAACAATGAGGCTTGGTCTGTTTTTTGTGCTATTATCTGGTGGCAATGAATATTTATATTGTCTTTAAGAATTTAGGGTTATTGTGGTGTTCGGTGCGGTCTTGGTCTTGATTGATTAAGATTGTTTTTTAGTTGTGGGCCACGTTGTTGTTGTTATTTGCATCTAAATTTATGTAGATATGTGTTTGAATCGAAGTTTGTTGGTGATAGATGTTATATTTTGCATCTAGATGTAGATTTATGTTCATCTCATGAATTTTTTACGTTCTGCGATATTTTCCATGTTCTTTACAATATTGCCCATGTTCACGCTAATATTGTCCATGTTCTCACCGATATACTCACTGTTTTTAATGCTCTGTTTTTTTAAACTGTTTTTATCAAAAATTGTTCTCTGCGATATACACTATGTTTTTAGCAATATAACCCATGTTATCAACAATATTGTCCATGTTCTAACAATACTACCTTTGTTGTTTCCCCCTTTGGTTTTCGTGGTGTTGTTATCCTTGTTTTTTTGTCGTTTTGATGTTTCTATATTGGACGCAGCTTTACATAATCTACCAATTATTACCCATGTTTCTAATATTATGTCATATCATTTTGTTTGATATGTCCCATGTTCTTATCTTGATGTTTGTTCTGATTATGGTCCATATTTTGAAGATTATTACCTATATTCCTTACAATATGGTCTACGTTTCTGGTTTTGTTTTTGTAGATGATGTGCAACAGAAGAAAAAGAGGACTAATGCCGGAAGCAAGCAACAATCCAATTAATGGATGGATTCACTTTGAAATTAGAAGTTAGATAGTTATTATTGTAGTCATAATATTAATATGCCCAATATACTTGAATTTATGTACAAGGATTTTTTTTATGTTCGAAATAGTACCCATGTTGTTGCGAATATTTCTCACGTTTATGTAAATATTACCTATGTTTCTCATAATATATCCCATGTACTTACAATTTACTGATAATGTTCATGTTCCATGTTAGTTTAAATATTACCCATGTTTCTGAATATATCGCCCATGTTCATGGGAATACTACCCATGTTTGTCATAATATCTTCCATGAACTTGTTTTTACATATATGTGTCATATCAGTGTTTCTCCAAAAGAACCCATGTTTATGAGAATATCTTCCATGTTTCTAAGAATATCTCCCATGTTCATGGGAAATACTAACCATGTTTCTCTTAATATCTTCCATGAACTTGTTTTTATATATAAGTGCCACTGACATATGTTGGTGAGAACATAAGGAATATTGTTGACAACACAAAAAATACTACATTGATTTATTAATAATGTTCATGTTCTATGTTTGTTCAAATATTGTCCATGTTTCTAAAAAAATTTCATCCATGTTCATGAAAATATTACCCATGTTTCTCATAATATCTCTTATGAGCTTGATTTTATGTAAGTGTCATAGTTTATGTTTCTCCAACTACATTGCATGTTTGTGAAAATATCTCCTATGTTCTCAAACTAGATCATAGATATATAGTATATTACTATTTAAAATTGTTAAACATAACATATGAAACAGTTGAAAGTCTGAAAATTGTCCAAAGCATAACAAATTAATTAATCAGAACAAGTATTCCACAAACTAGGTGGTTTCTTCGTTATCCTCTCAAATTTTGGTCTTGGTTCCTTTTTCTCTTCTCTCTTTTGTGTTGGTAAAGGCTGTAGTAGTCGTTGTACTTATTAAAAGTTCATATCAATCCTTTCAAGCATCCACGAATGTCAAAATGGTACTTATACCTACATATCAAAATGTGATGATCAGTGAACATGAGCCTTTTAGATGAGAACATGAGGCATATTGCGTAGAACATAGAGCATATAGTTGAGAACATAGAAAATATTGCATAGGCCAATATTTACATGCTTTATGTGCATAAAACAGAACATCCATGTAAGATAATGGCATATGTTGGTGATAACATAGGGAATATTTTTGGCAACATAGAAACTACTGCATTGATTATATTTTCATGCTTGAAGTGTATAAAACAGTGCATATGGGTGAGATCATGGTACATAATGGTGAGAACATATGAGATATTGATAAGAACATATATACTATTGCATAGGTCAATATTTACATGCTTTTTGTGCATAAAATAGAGCATTCATGTGAGATCATGGTATATGTTGGTGAGAACATAAGGAATATTGTTGAAAACATAGAAACTATTTAATTGATCAATATTTCATTGTTTTAATGCATAAAAAGTGTGTGCAGGTGAACTCATGGTACATATTGATAAGAACATAAGAAATATTGTTGAGAACATAGGGAGTACTGCACAGGTATATATTTTCATACTTTCAGTGCATAAAACAGAGCATACTGGTGAGAAGATGGACAATATTGTTGAGAACATGGGTTATAATGCTGAGAACATAGTGAGTATTGTAGAGACCAATTTTTCATGAAATAAGTTGAAAAAAAAAAAAAACAGAGTATTAGACAACAGTGAGCATATTGGTGAAAACATAGACAGTATTGCTGAAAACATGAACAATATGGCTGAGAACATAACAAATATCGCAGAATATAATTTTTCACGAGGTCTACATCTAGATGTCAAATCTAACACCTATCACTAACAAAATAACACTACCATCATACTAAAAACATACTAACATAATAACGAATGACTTTTGTTGTGTCCCAAACAACAATAACAACATATATCGTTGAGAATATAGAAAATTCTAGTGGCAACATAGAAACTACTACATTGATCAATATTTTATGGTTCCAATGAATAAACGGTGCATATAAGTGAGAACATAGACAATACTGTTGAGAACATGGGTTGTATTGCTGATAACATAGTGAATATCGCAAAGGTAAATTCTTCATGAAATCACTTTAAAAAAAACAGAGCATTAGACAACAGTGATCATATTGGTGAAAACATGAACAATATTGGTGAGAACATAGGACATATTGCTGAGAACATAGTGAATATCGCAGACATCAATTTTTTATGAATTCTACATAAATTTAGATGTAGATGCCGAGTTTGACATCTATCATCACCAGAACACGTATATCATCACCATGAACATATGTAGAAGTCGAATCTAAGATATACCATCAACAAACATCGATTCAAACTCAAATCTACATAGATCTAGATGAAAACAACTACAAAACGTCGATTTAAACATATATCTAGCATATTCTATATCAAATCTAGATGCGAACAACTCCAAAAATGTCGATCTAGCATAGTCTATATCAAATCGGTGGATCTCCAAGCTAATAGATGATAAAACCATGAAATTCATGAACATGAACAATACCTTTGTTTGTAGGATGACGTTGATCGGTGGTGGAACGGCGGCGACCGGTGGTGGTACGACGAAGACAACGATGAAGATGAGGATGACGAAGATGATGATGATGACGAAGACGGTGATGTTGCCGGAATTTTGCCATTGTTAGGTTTCTCTCTCTACGATCGACATTTTCTCTCTCTAAGATCGATGTTGAAGACGATCTGATTGTGTGTGTCGTTATTTTCTGTGTTTAATATAGTTTATATAGGATCCATATTCATAACCCGGTTTTTTTACCCTAGTTGCTTGCTTTTTGGGGTGTTTTTAAAAACTAGTAGTTGTTTGGGGTAGTTTCATAATTAATATAAATTAGTTTCTATGGTCTCTATCTAGAGGTGGTCTCTCATGAGACTCACTCTTTTTAAAAACCTTAGAGGTGTTAAATCTAAAATTCAAAAGTAGAAGGACTAATTTGCAATAAACAATAAATTGATAAATTACAAATAAGCCATTTAACTTTATACTAATTAAATTTAACGCCTCTAGTTTAAAACAATTACAATTAAATTATATTTATATTCCAAATATAGAATTCAATCCTCAAAACTTTCAAAATTCGATTTTGGGTCCAACCCGAAAATATATATAATTTTTTTTTTTTTTTAAAACGTGGGACGTCCCGTCCCCCCGGTGCCCGCGGCCCCGGGCGACCGGCGCCCGCGGCACGCGGGTACCGGACGCGGCGGGTGCAGGCGCCGCCGGCCGCCAGGCGGCCCGGTCGAAAAATTATAAATATATAATAATTTTTTTTTTTTTTTTGAAAAAAATATAAATTCTAAATTTATATAAAAAACAAAACTTTTGAAAATCGAATTCATCATAGAATCAATTGCATCCACATATCTACAAAATCATACAATATATATACGTATATACGTAATCAATTAACCAAGCTCCGATACCACTGTAAGAAAATATGGTCAGAGTTACCCCCAGGGTACGCAGCGGAATTTCAAAAATTTTCTTAACATACTGGTTAATTGATTATGCATATGTCGTATATATATAAACACGTCAATTAGAAGACTAACCTTACTTCCAATGCAGCTTCCAAGTCTTCGTAATATTCCGGTGTATCTTCTCCTTCGTCGAAGTCGAAGATATCTACAATACTCTGTATATCTGCAAGACAATAAGAGTTAGTTTCCAGCTCCTAGAACCTCAACCTTGGTATCCACGGATGAACAACCTATCGGAAGAATGCTAGGATATTCTTCATGTGACCAAGAAGACGGGGCGGCAATTCCCTCCGGTGGCGGTGTGCGCGCGCGTGAGGCTATGGGGAGGAGGGGAGAGTTTTATTTTCTCTAAGAAAACTGGGTAGAATGACTGTGAAAGTCTATGTCTGAAACTGTATTTCAAAATCGTATATAAAACTCTCTCTAATAGTCCACTATATATAGTAGTCTATAGAAGCCTAAAGCATAAGCAATTATTCTTCGTAAAGGAATAAGAATCTAATTCTTATCGCACAAGGAAACCAATATCAAGTCTAAATTCATTCCCAATCAAATCAAAACTCAATCAGGAAAATCTAACTTATCCCTTGGACTTCTAATAGAGGAAGGAGTCGAACTCCTTCCCCTACTCAGCCACGCGCGCGCGCGCCTGTCCTACGGGACGTGGGTCCCACTTTTGGGACCCACTTATATTTCTAAGGCAATCCAAACTCCAAGTAGATTTTGCCCAAGTGCATATGTTAATTCTAAATTAACATATCCTTTACAATCAAACCTCCATTATATTTCCAAAATATAATCTTTAATTGTATTTACATAAAATACAATTAATTAGCCAATTCAATTAATAATTCCAAATCATTAATTGAGCCACCAATTATTATAATTAATTCCAAATTAATTATAATCCATCAATCACAATTAATTCCAAATTAATTGCGATTCCATCTTCAAGGATATTCTGATAGGCTGAATCACCACATAGTGTGACCCATAGGGCCTCACCGTATTAAGCAAGTCCTAGACTAGGCAACATGGAATTCCTAGACGGTTCCATTTGCAATATTAATACGCGAGGACGTTTGAGAGGTTTCTCAAAGCTAACCCTTTCGTTGCGAAGCCTGTTGCGCTCAACGCGGCGATGGTAACGTCCCTTCATCTGACTTGCTCGGATGTATCTAGGATCGATGAAGTGTCTATCCCAATAATACATCCATGGGCGTCTCAGGGAGTTGTTTGGTTAAGATATACTTATGACCATCATAATATATCATTTGCACTGGCCAGTGACTTTACCAACACAACTATGCAGACTACGAGCAGTGCTCTCCTATGCTACACTTGAGAGATGAATCCTTCACAGAATCACTTATCACCCCCATTTGTATTTAGCCATAATCCTGGATCGTGTCTTAGGTCAACTGCTTATTCAGAGCTGACATCGACGGGCCCACCAAGGATATGGAGCAACAAATGTGATGATAAAGTCCTGTAAGTGCAAAGGACGAATGGCATCACTTCGACAACTCACCGGTTCCCATAGACACGTCGGTGTAGAGTATACATCGATGAGAGTGTCCGGTGGGTACTTCCATTGTTCGATAAAGCTTCTTCGAACAACTATGCGCAGTTATGGGAACGTTCCTTGATTGTCCAACAATCCGTTCCGTGGCCGTGGGATCGGCTCACACTTGCTCCAACAAGTATAACCTCCACGCATACTAGTCTTGTCAGGTTCATTCAGACCTCCACATCCGAGATGTACCACGACTAGGGAGAGTTTGGGATAGATGATAACTCACATAGCTCCCACTAACTGTGTGATCGGTCATCTATCCGAGGGGACATGTTCAGTATCAATACAGACAGTAATAAAGATATGACATGCTGCAGCCTGGTGTAATATAAATATGAAAGCGATACTCAACAGTAAAATGAAGCAAACATATATTATATTACGTTGACCTGTGTAATAGTACATATATGTCCTCTATAAGGGCACCATGCCCTTAGTAAGGACTGTCTCTAGGACATATACACTATCAAATACCAGGTGCCTTCGTATCACCTATACTCTTAAGAGCATCCCAAATTTCTTCTTCATTGATATCTGCGCACAACATTTCTCCATCTAACTGACTAATTTGTTTTCCCTTTCTCATAGCCACCAGGTCAATCCCCTCAAGCTGTGTGGTTTTATTTCCCACCAGATCCCCATAAAAGTTCAGCACTTCCTGTTCCAACTCCTCATGAGTGGACATCATTCTTCCCTGTGAGTTCTTCAATTTAGAGATACCTGAATGGTTGTTTTTTTCTTTAACATTGGCATGAAAATAATTGTTATTCTCATCACCCAATTTCAACCACTCCATCTTTGCTTTTTGTTGACCAATATTCTCATCAATTTCCACCCATTTGATAAGTTCTTCTATCCATACCTTGACTTCTCTCACCAAATGCGAATTCATTCTATCAGTTTGCAAAACAGAATGAGCATTCTCCAATTTTTCTCGAGCATCCTTGATTTTCTTTTGCACACTCGTAAATCTAGCATTCACTTTTTTCATATCCAATTGTAGCCTATGTAACTTTTTCCAAAGAATATACATAGGCCTCCCCACCATCTCTTCTTTCCAATTTCTTTCCACTACCTCCTTAAAATCTGCCGCATTTGTAGTACAATTTAAGAACTTGAAAAGAGGTTTTGATGGGGGATTTGTTTTCTCAACTGTAACTCTCAGTGGGGAATGATCTGAAATATGGGGATCCATCACTTCAACCTTGTAGTCAGGAAAATTAGTAAACCATTCCGAGTTTCCAATAGCCCTGTCAATTCTTGAGTGAATGGTATTATCCTCTTGCTTATTAGACCATGTGAAATGCGGCCCCACAGTTGTACATTCAAACAAACCAACATTCATCATCATGCTTTCAAAATCTTGAAATTCAGAGAGAGACACTGCCTGACCACCTTCTCTATCATCAGTTGATAATACATTATTGTGATCACCCATCAGCAGTCATGCCCCTTGAACTGTAGTAGACAAATCAGTAATCTTATCTCATAGTGCTCTTCTTTTCTCAAGTGTGTTGTGTGCATAGATAACAGTCAAGTAGAACTGAAACTTTCCATTCAAATCAAAAATACCAACATGAATGAGTTGGTCATTACAAGAGATATTCCTAACATCCATTCTAGTACAATCAAACAGAATCCAAATTCTACCATTTGGATGATGAGAGTAATTATCTATAAAAGTCCATCTCTTACCCATTCTACTTCTAATTCTACCAGCTCTCTGTTCCTTTACTCTAGTTTCAAACAAGGCAATACAATCACTTCTCAAAACCTTGAGGTGGGAGCTAACCTCAACATGCCTTGCTCTTTTATTTAACCCCCTTACATTCCAACTAGTAATCATGGCTTAATACCGGTTGCAGCACTAGGACCATTCCCAATCCCAAGTACTGATACCTCATTAGCCAATCAACAAGACCATTCACAGTTTGGACAGCAGATTCCATTGTACCGTGCTGACCACCATTCTGACTACCATCACCTTGTTTTTGTTTCCATCCTTTCTTTACAGCTTTGGCCTGGTTTTGTGTAGTCTGATTAGCCTTCTTTGAGCAATCATGACCAACCTTATTACACTTCTTACAGAAAAGCGGCTTCCACTCATAAACCACAGGCTGCTCAAACTTTCTCCCCTTACTATCCTTGATAACCACCATCTCCTTCACTTCACAAGATAGATCAATCTCAATGAGCACTCTAGCATAAGAAACTCTCAACTTCTTAGCCGTGCATTCATCAGTCACAATAGGAACACCTAGAGCACTTGCAATTTTCCCCAGACTCTTTTCTCCCCATAAATGCAGTGGCAACTTAGGGAAAGTCACCCAAATAGGAACTCTGCGTTGCACACTAGCCTTCAAATCAAAATCAGGGGACCATTTACACAGAAACATGGGGATATTGAAAATGTTGTATGGTCCCTTATGCAGAACTTCAGTACAATCCCTCTCAGAATGAAATCTCATAATGAAGTACCCATCGTCATTGTAATACAGTTCAGGCAACTTCACATTCATCCATGTTTTAGCCATAAATTGTTTGACAGAGTTCATTGATAATTCTTCTCCAATAACAAACATAATCACAACATTTTTCCAATAGGCAAGCTCCAATTCCACATCAGAATCATCAATAGCAATCTCAGCTATACCATCTGTTATAATAGGAGCAGAAAACGTCATACCTATGCCATGGTCAGGCAGACGGTTACCTCGAATTACATCCACCCACATTGGGGGCAGCTCCTTGTCATTCTGCGCATCTTCAACCATCGAACCAGTTGAGTGATTTTTCTCCAGTACCACCGGCGGTGGAATCGCAGTCACAGACGATGGAAAAAGAGCAATCGATGGATTTACAGTGCAAAACACGTTAAATTAGTTTAACTACTACTATTACGATGTATTTTTTTTCCAGAAAATTAGTGTGACCTAATTTCTTTATTACAATTTAGTTAAAACTTATTTACAAATTAGTGATTATACTAATTTTAGTATTTTTTTAAGTGTTAACTTCTCTCCTAAACCTTTTCTAACTAACCCCATGATCTTCTGCACGTATTTTACTCCTTCTACTCCTAGTCAAACCCGACTAATGTTAACAAGCATCAACTTCCGTTCAGTTTTATTTTTCACCAAAATACGCCTCTTCTTCCATTTTTTTCTGCAGTCCTGATCACTTGAGATTTTCCATCATTCGTCTCTCACCTACAGGTTATTTCACAAACAGACAAGCATCAACTATATAAAAAAAACTTAAGGTAGGACAAAACCATGTATAATGCCCAAGTATCTCACCTTTACTAGTACATGTACCAACCTTCAATCCACCAGCAAGCTTAAGAAAATGAAAACAACATAATTAATGCAAAAGAAAAACACTAATGTATATATACATATATATATACAACAAACAACGAATAAAGCAATTTGATTACAATTCATTCAATTTAATTACAAGTTAGTTCAAAAGCATCCACAGAATCATAATAATGCAGGCATCACAAAAAAAACAAACATACTTTTTGAGATAGCTTCCCACTGCCTGGCTTCCTTCTCGAAGACGAGTTATGCTTCGCCATTCTTTTACGGTAAACAAAAGGAATGAACCTTGTAAGCCAAGATGATGAATAGAAAAATAGTGCCATTAAAATAAAGATCCAACGAGAAAAACAATAAGCCAAAAAGAAGTAAACAAAATAGCAATCAATTACCTAGAAAATTTGCCTATCACTGTTATTCAATGCCAGTTCCAGAGATGCATATGGTTATGGAGTCCTGAATCTACAGGAAAATATATTTTCAAATATCTATCATCAGAACAACAACTAAATTCCGAAAAATTTGCTATCGATAAAGATGCTTCTCGTTAGGGAGTTTAATCGCAATCAGCCAACGGTGCTTGCCGAAATACAAGGGCAGGTAAAACACGGGATTTCAAATCAAAAGCAAATAATAGGGAGATAAATAGGATTGGATGCTTCCCTGAAAATTGATACTTGAATAGTAGTGATGAAATTGGATGCTTGGAATGCCAATTCTGAACCATCTGATTACACGAAGACGAACGCAGCCTTGCTTGAGAGATTTCCGGAATTCTTCAAACGGTCGGATGCCTGTGAGCTTACAAATTGTTAGGGTTTCTCCTAAGATTAGCATAGATATTGTCGAAAGAAGCTTGCTAAATTATAACAATAATTACAAAACTAATTAATATTTAGTTACTTAGATGATTAGTTACTAAACTTAAGGAAGGGTATTTTAGACAATGCATCTTTAATCACTAATATGTAATAATTTTTCCAAGTATCATTATTCAGTAAAAAAGTATTAGGAATGACACTAATTTATTATTTTTTTTTCTTTTTAGAAAGAATAAACTTGTACATAGTGAAAGATCATAACGACGTCAAAGCGTTTGTAGCCGAGTGGCAAGCTGAGACGCCCCGTAACCAATTGGTCACGGGTTCGATCCCTGAGATGGGTGATTATCTGCTCTGTATAGAGATTATTGAAATGAGGTTGATTAGTAATTTATTGATGCAAATTTATAGGTCAAACATTGTAATTATAATAGTATCTAAAAAAAAAAATCATAACGACGTGTCGATTTGTTATTTGAGTGCTCAGGGCTCACAGTCTACTAGTTACTCGTTTAATATGTGTAACTTATTAAATAGTGTTTTATATTTCTTAAATAATAATTTAAACAGTAATTTACTGACATAGCTAACGTTTATTAATACGATATACACCATCTTTAAACGAAATAATTATCAACAATTGTACTACCTCATAGTCATAAGTCATATAACTCACATGTAATGGCATTTTGTGAAAGATCAATCGCATGCGAGAGCTGGTTATTAGCAATACGATATAAGAAAACAAAATGTCAAACATCAAATAATTAATTTAGAAATCAAACAAAGAAGATAAGTTCAACAATTGAAAAATAATTTAAAAAATCGAATAACAAAACTTTTTAGCCCTTTCTTTCTTTAAAAAAATGAAAATTGGAAATGTCTTCCACACATACGTACCCTTTAATTGTGCACGATTATACCAAGTTTTAAAGTTAAAAACAAGTAATTTGACTAGGGTTGGAATATGTACCCTTATGTGACAAATATGTGAAATAGCCACCGTCTTTAGCGACGGATACTATCCGTGGCTAAAATATGTATGAATCGCTATTTTAGCCACTGATAGGCACGAACTGAGCATGGGCGCTCAGTCCGTGCCTGTCCAGGCCCGAGTTCATGGCATTTAGCCACGAAAATAATTTATCCGTACCTAGACCAGCCACGGATAGTGTATTTGTGGCCATAATTATTGACCATTTTTTCTATAAAAAAAAAAGAAAAATTAAATATAGTAACGGATAGATACCATTATATTTGAATAAAATAAATAAATAAAAAAATGGTTAGCCACGGATAACCTGAAATAAGAGACCCGATCGGGTCTCTTCTTCCTCACTTCATTTCCCCCCAAATAATTCATAAATTCCTAAATCATTTCTTCTCTCTCTCTCTCTCCGTTGAGCCACCACACTCCGTCAAGCCACCGCCCACCACGTATCTGCCATGGCACCACACACCGTCGAGCTTCATCAACACCTCCATTGGCCATCACGTACCCACCGTGAATCCTCCTCTCCTCGTCTCATCCCGTCGGCACTACCGCGGCTCAACCACCAGTGCCATTCCACCGCCACCACCACTTCGGCTGTTCTCCAACGCTCACCACTACTTTTTCTAATTAACAATCACCTAAACCCTAAAATTTAGGGGTTTTCATTTTTTTTTATATTTCCAGTTTAAACTAGGTTAATTAGGTTAATGTAGCTTAAATATATATATATATGTAATTTAGTTAATTTAGATATCCAGTTTAATTAGGTTAATGTAGCTTAAATATATATGTAATTTAGGTAATTTAGATTAATAATTTCATTTCCGTTAATGTAAGTTAATTTAATTTGGGGGTTTTCTGTTAATGTATGTTAATCATTTAATTTCTTTTATATTATGTTAATTTCTGTCTTTTTATGTTGATTTTGAGAATTAAAACTGTTAATTACAGTTTAGCTTAAAATGTATTAGTTTAAATTAGTTTAGATTAAATTAATTTAATTGGATTAATTTGTATTCGGTTTTAGTTAAATAAATTTAAATCTGGAAATTATAGAAATTAATTCTAATATTTTTGCTTAATATGTTTAATTAGTTAGTTAATTATGGAATTTAGTTAAATGAATTTAAATTAATCTAAATTAGTGTCTAATTAATTTTTAATTTTGGTTAAGTCTTTAGAACATTTTGATTACTTATTGACCTTCGACTTGGACTTGGTTAAGTTAGTTAAATTGAAACCTTGGACTTGGTTAAGTTAGTTAAATTGGACATTGGACATCATTTCATAAGTTAAATTGGACATTTTGAAAACGACCTTGGACTTAGACATTGGACAGTATAAGTTAAATTGGACATTGGATGTTAAATTGATTATGTACTTGGAATGATGGTTTATATGGAGAACGGTGGTATTGTTGTAGCACTATAAGAAAAGCAGAAATTAGTGACGCAAATTAGCGACGCATAACCATGCATCGCTAAGTTTAGCGACGCATAGCCCATACGTCGCTAATTAGCGACCCTTAAGCTTTGGTCGCTAAATTAGCGACGCATGGTTATGCGTCGCTAATTTTAGCGACGCATGGGCCATGGGTCGCTAAAATTAGCGACCAAAGCTCAAGGGTCGCTAAATTAGCGACGCATGGGCTATGGGTCGCTAAAATTAGCGACCCATAGCCCATGCGTCGCTAAAATTAGCGACGCATAACCATGCGTCGCTAATTTAGCGACCAAAGCTTAAGTGTCGCTAATTAGCGACGCATGGGCTATGGGTCGCTAAAATTAGCGACACATGGGCTATGGGTCGCAAAAACTGCATAATTTTCAGGTGGTCCTCACATTCAACTGGAGCTATAGGGCTCATCTGTTATCGGATTGGTGCGCATAACCTACCGTTGGATACCTCGTTGAGTTATCTTGTAGTGGACGTTAATTTGAGGTTGATTCAATATCGTATGAAGGAGTTATGGATGAAATGGCTAGACTGCACTAATCTTGCACACTTGAACGACTCCAAAACCTTTATTCGAACTTCTGAATATGTGCTTCTAAGGTAAGTCTAAGTTTTTCCCAAATGAACTTCTTGACTTAAATCGAACTACGATCACTCACGAACATATCCATGGAGATCGAGAAACTTCAACAAGATCACTTTACAACGTTTTAAGCTCAAAATCACAGTTTCGTACCTAAGTGCTTGAAACATGAAAAACATCAAAACGTGACACTATTCTACAAAACTAAAAGAAAAAAACACTTAAGAAATAAGGAGTGCACAAAGAATATAAAATAACACCAAAACTGAAGTCCGTAACTAAGTAACCCCAACCGTTCAAAAATAAACTATTAGTGTCTAAGTAACTCAACCGTTAAGAAATAAAAAAAAAATTAAAATTTAGTGACCTATTCCTTAGATAGTCCACTTAGTAATTGAGATATCTCAAACCGTATGAAAATATAAACGGTTTAAAAATATAAACATATGGAAGTGACTATGAAGAGCAACAACTATATATTATCTAGAACTTATACAAGAATTATCATAAGTATTGGTAGCCGAGCGGTAAGGGTGTTGGGTAAGGATGTCCTAGGTTCGAAACCCAAGAAACACAAGGTAGACTAGAGAGGAGAATTTATTTTTAAATTTTTTTTCCAGATTTAGCGACGCATGGGTCTATGCGTCGCTAAATTAGCGACCCATTTTTGGATCGCTAATTTAGCGACACATAGAATGGTCGCTAAATTAGCGACGCTTGACCCCATGGGTCGCCTCGCCATTTAGCGACCAAGCGTTTAGCGACGCATTTTCTATGCGTCGCTAAGGCGTTTAGCGACGCATGGGGAGCAGTTTAGTGATGCATGGGAGCGTCACTAAACTGTGTTTTTCTTGTAGTGTAGTGTGTTTGCCGTTGGTGGTTATAATGGGACCAAGTACGATTATTATGTGATCATCTGAAACCGTCATTGACTTCCGTTATAACCACCAAAGGTTTCACATACGCAACACTCTATCTCTGTCCTTTAACTTTCTTTCTAGGTAGTAGTCATTGTCTTTTAAACCCTCTTTTGGCTTCCATGATAGATACTAAATATTATTATGCCGTTTCTTTTAGTTAATAAGTTATACTTCTTTCATCTTTGTTTTTTTTGAGATAATAACGAGTTTTCTTGTCTTTTGTTCATATATGCAAATATGCCTCGCTAGCACCCCTACCCTGTATCGCCACCAAGGCGATGAGTAGGACCAGCAGGACCCAAGGGCATACCGCCTACTACCGGGTCAGGCACGGAGTTGGAGGACTCTCCTGATGGATGGACCCCACCATGTAGTCAGCTGCGGGAGCCCTAGTTCTCTCAGGGCACTCCTTCTCACGTGTCGGAGACTGACTCAACGGGCTTGAGAAGGGGTTCTGCTTATGAAGATTCGCAGTCTGAGGACGACGGGTGCCCCGAGGAGTGGTTTGAGGGCAGACGTACAAGGGCCTTCCGATCTTGCAGTATTATGGGATGAAGTAAGTTATTTCAATAATAATTTATTATGTGTTACACCGTTTTCATTAATAAGTTATATCAATAACAGTAGTTATGTTATTAATAACCATTTTCATTATCTTACAGGTTTGTCCCTAAAGCTTCTCAGGAAAAGCTCTCGAAGATTCTTTCCGGGAATCTGGTGGCTCCCAGAAAGGGGAGTGGCGGGGAAAAGTGGAGCAATCTTCCTGTTCATGTGAGAAAGCTCCACTTCCAGGAGCTGAGGGTACGTAATAGTTAATCGTTTTTTTTAGACCACATTCACATTGGGTATGCGGCGCCTACGCACACAATTGTTAGACCGCATTCACATTGGGTAGGCGGCGCCCACACACCTTGTTATACACTGTTAGACCGCATTCACATTGGGTAGGCGGCGCCCACGCAAAACCTTGTCATTTTTTTCCTGTTCATGCTTGATTGTATATGGGATCGGCCTTTTTGCATGCAGAAGCACTTCTGGATCCCTCGGAGGAACAATCACATACTGTGGAGGGTGTTCAACCACGAGGCCTCTGAGATCTACAAGCAGAAGATCCACAAGGCCAAGTTGGCGCATGTGGTGGATGAGAAGCATGCCAGGGTTAACTACATCAACTTAGAGCAGTATGCTTTGTGGGATGCATACTGGGGCAACCCGTGGGTCCGGGAAACTGCGGATAAGAATGCCCTCAACCGCGGGAAGGCGCCTGATGACGGGGTCGGTACCTCGTGGCACTTTGCTAGGTTTGTCTCAGCTTCGGAGCTGCACCGCCGTTCGGTACGTTTTTTTTTTTTTTTATATATTATGATTTCGAAATGCATATATATTGTGATGTGATATTGTTTGTTTGTATGATGAAATGTGTTGATCGTGATTGTGGCTAGTGTCTGTGTATGATGAAATGTGTGACTTATTTTTCTTCTAGTTTTCTTGTTTGTGGCTATTGTCTGTGCTGTCATTATTATATATGTCTATAATAATGTTGAATAAAAGGTGCTACAACGTGTTTATTATATATGTTTAACTTGTTTACATGTTTATATAACTTGTTCACGTGTTTATATATATGCTACAACTTGTTAGGTCGTAGAGGGGAAGGAGATGTCACTCCATGACTTGAATGTCCACATCAAGCGTAAGAAAGGCGACTGGAGTGACCCCAAGGCCGCGCTCATATCGGTTTGTACGATCTTTATTAAATTTACATTTTAAATTTATACATATAAATTGAACAAATCTATATATTTATATTTAATTCATGATAACAGGCGACGTACACGGAGAGGCTGCGGAAGGCTGTTGAGAAGGCAGGCGGCGTTGCTCTTACACTGGCGGAGAAGAACGCCATGTATCGTGAGATCAACGACTTGCGTGAGAAGGGCCGTATCTATGGCATTGGGAGTATGCCCCATGTTGTTGCTCCTACTTCTTCGACCGTCTCCCAGGGATATTCTCGTGTTAGGTCCTGTCGTCTAGCCGAGGAGGAGCTCCTGTAGCAGCACAAGGAGCTGAAGAGGAAGATAGAGGAGATCAAGGCGCGTGAGGAGGAGATCCGGCGAGTTGCACAACAGTCCCTGTAGGAATCCCAGAAGCAGTTCGAGGAGAGGCAGTTGAAGTTGGAGGAGGAGGCAGCCGTGAAGCTCAGGAAGTTGGAGGAGGAGGCGGTAGAGAGGCAGCGGAAGATGGAGGCGGAGTTGGTGGAGAGGCAGAAGAAGTTGGAGGAGGAGGAGGTGGCAGAGAGTAGGAAGAGGATGAAGCTCATGATGCAGCAGTTCCTCGCCTCCCAGACCCAGGCTGCCCAGTCGTCCCAATCGTCCCAGGCTCAGCCACCGCCACAGTAACCCCGGTCCCAGTCCCTTGGATTCACATTTGGACATTTCATTATGTAGTTTATATATTCGTATACCTTTTATTTTCTTATTATTGTACGTACATTACTTTCTCTCTTTTTTTATTTCGTACAATTTCGATTTGTATATTCGAATGATTTTCGTATAATTTTCAGATAATTAAATGTACAATTATCATCAAATACGTATTCCAATCAACAAAACAAAACGAACATTCAGTAAAATAAATATAAAAAAAATTAAAAACAAATAGCCACGGATAGATAAATATCCGTTTTTAAAAACACCAACGGATAAATTCTATTCGTCACCACATCTTTTTTCATTTTCCATTTATTATATACAACCCCTCTAACAGATAGAATTTATCCGTTGGTATACGAAGAAACTGATATAATCTATCCGTGGCTAAGCCCAAAGCCCGGATCCAGCCCGGTAAAGGATCTATCCGTCTCTGAGATGGTCGAAACGTGGCTAGATTTAGCCATGAATAGTATCCGTGGCTAAGAAGCTGCTACGCCAAAAATGGTCACGACCTTATTAGCAACGGAACTATCCGTGGCTAAGCCTTTTTAGCCACGGATCTAAAAGTCAGATTTTTTGTAGTGTCTCATATCTTCATCATTTCCCTTCAACTCATGCGCAACTGTCGGGCGCTTTTGTTGTACCCTGTATCTCCATTGCCCCAGATTGTCAGGGACATTTGTTTACAGTCCCAAAGGACCTGACTCAGCATGCTCAACCATGACATTCGGAAGATGATGTCGACCCCAGATTTTGAAATTGGCACCGCAAGCACAGTAATAAATAACTCTATGCCCTAGATTACAAAACATACCTGGTCATAATGTTGAGTGCAACAAATCTTGTGGCGGCCTCCTAACCCAATTGGTGTTGTTCTGCTTGCCGGTGGTTTCACCGGAGCTACTCCTTCTCTTTTGGTCATCCTGAGCTGCTCATCCTTACGTGATGCTAACTCAATAGCATCATGCAGTGGATTTCATATTCTTAGCTCGTAGGACAACTCACTCTTTATTCCGGCCATGAAAACTCCTAGAAATGCTTTTGGTGGCCATTCCAGTACTTGAGTCATCAGACGGTCAAATTCATTCAGATAATCTTTGAAGCTTCCTATATGATGAAGCTTACTGTTTCCCTTGTTTGCATCTTCCAACCCAGACGAACCGAAACGTGGCATGATTCCTTTCTTGATCTGTCTCCAAGAATGTTAGAAAACTTGTAATTTTGATGAGCAATTAACCATGCTAAATTAAGTAAACTCCAGTAAATAGTACTCTTAAGGTCCATAGGATTTTAGAATTTAAAGGACATTGTAAAAGAGGAACGTTTACTGAAAGACTTAGTGTAGGTACTAGTTAGGTTCTTATGTTTGCTGATGATGTACTTTGTTTGCAAAAACAATCTATTGAAGACCTAGAACCACTCAGAAAGTTGAAGACTCGAATAATGAAGACTTAGAAGTTTATGAGAAAGGTATCTACAAAGGCACATGTTATCACAGAAAGTGAGTAACTCAACAATCAGTTTACATAAGTGAAAATCTATATGACAGAGTAGGTTGTGTTTGCTGAACTGGGTACACTTGCTTGCTGAATAACACATGTAACCTCCTTGATGAAGTTACTTTGCATTTTGGCTCCAACATTCATATTTGAATTCCAAGAGCATTAAATGCTAAAGCACGCGTTCTGAAGACCTGAAGACAAAAGAAGATGCTGTTGATAGTGACATCTTGAGGTACAAGCCTTAGAATTTGAAATTCAAACGGCTCCCTTGAGACACTATAAATAGAGGTCCTTAGGCTGAGTAGAAGGGTGTGTCAACAACGTGATCAAACTCTCACTTGTGCTTTAACACTCAAACCTTCTCTACTCTTAAACTGCCTATTGACCCGTTCCAAGACTTAAGCTTGAAACCAAAGCTACTTGTGAAGAAGTAGAATACTAAAGCTAAGAAATTAGTTAAGTGTTCTTTCCTCTAAACAAGAACAAGTCTTGACACCAAGAAACAACATACTTGCTTACTGTAAAGTATTGTTAAGTTGAGTTTCACATAATACTTGTGTTAACTGAAAAGTTAATTTGAGTAATCTCATCACAAACCTCTCTAACTTATAAAAACCACCTCGAAGGCGTGTTTGTCAGGGGGAACTAATCAGGTATAGTTTTGCTGATAAGTGTCCCAAGTTTGGTGGAGAACAAGGTTACAGTTCTCTAGTTAGGTTGGAAACAAAGCTGGTGTGCTTTGGTTTCTGAGAATTCTAGTGTGTAGGTGTTGTAAGGAAACTCATCATCTGACATAGTGAATTCAATCCTAGAAAGGACAAAGTGGATTAGTTGAGGGATTACGCCACCCTCAGTGTTAGGAAACTTGTAAATTTTGATGAGCAATTAACCATGCTAAATTAAGGAAAGTCCAGTAACTAGTACTCTTAAGGTCCATAGGAATTTAGAATTTTAAGGACATTGTAAAAGAGGAACGTTTGCTGAAGACTTAGTGTAGGTACTAGTTAGGTGCTTTAGTTTGCTGATGATGTACTTTGTTTTTACAAATGAACTATTGAAGCATTAGAACCGTTTAGAAACTTGAAGAATTCGAAGACTGAAGACTTAAGAAGATTTCTGAAGATGGTATCTACAAAGGCACATGTTGCTCCGAAAGTGGAAATTTCAGCAACAGTTTGCATAAGTGAAAATCTATATGACAGAGTATGTTGTGCTTGCTGAAACTGAGACTGACCGCTTGCTGAAATACATATGTGACCTCCTTGCTGAAAGTACTTGCATTTAGGCTCCAACGTTCACATTTGAATTTCATTCAAATGAACATTAAATGCAAAAGTAAGCATGCGAAGAACATGAAGACTAGAAGACAAATGAAGGACGCTGCTGAAAGTACGAAAGCAAGATAATGACATCTTAAGGAACAAAGCCTTAGAATTTGAAATTCAAACGGCTCCCTTGATTCACTATAAATAGAGGTCATCCGGCAAAGAGTTGAAATGTGTCAACAACGTGATCAAACTCTCACTTGTGCTTAAACACTCATCTTCCATACTCTTTACTGCCTATTGATCCGTTCCAAGACTTAAGCTTGAAACAAGAGCTACTTGTGAAGAAGTAGAACATTCACGGCTAAGAAATTAGTTAAGTGTTCTTTCTTTTGAACAAGAACAAGTCTTGACACCAGAAACAACTTAACTTGTTTACTGAAAAGTATTCCAAGTTTTGTTTCTTATATTACTTGTTATAGCTGAATAAGTTATACTCAAGTCATCTCATCCCAAACATCTCTAACTGATAAACACCCTTTTTCAAGCGTGAAAATCAGGGGGAATTAATCAAGCATAGCTTTGCTGATTAAGTGTCCCAAGTTTGGTGGAGAACAAGGTTTCGTTCTCTAGTTAGGTTGGAAACGAAGTAAGTGTGCTTTGGTTTCTCAAGAATCATTATAGATAGGTGTTGTAAGGAACCTCAAACTTATCTTAGTGGACGTCCTAGAAAGGACAAAGTGGATTAGTTGAGAGATTACGCCACTCTCAGATACCACTATAAAAAGTGTTTGCGTGATTTACTTTACCGCATTTAATTTTCAGCAAAGCTTAACTATCTGTACACTGTCACTCTGCTCACTTGCTGAAACTAGCACTCACTGAAAAGCACTTATTCTACAAAGACTTCCGCACACTGTTTTTAAAGTATCAGTAAAACTCGTTACTGAAAAGTAACTAGTACTTGCTGAGAAAGTTAAGTATCAGCAAACTCATTATTGAAAAGTAATAAGCTCTTGCTGAGAAAGTTTTTAAACGACGAAAGTTTGAAAATACTATTCACCCCCCCCCCCCTCTAGTCTTTTCTTGTTGTTTAAAGGGACTAACACTCAGATACCACTATAAAAGTGTTTGTGTGATTTACTTTACCGCAATTTACTTTCAGCAAGTTATTTTGTTTACACTGTTTTATTTGCTTACTTGCTGAAACTGGTTTTTGTCAAAGCAATTATTGTACAAGACTTCCGCACTCTGAATTTTAAGTATCAACAAACTCATTACTGAAAAGTAATAAGCCTTTATTGAGAAAGTTAAATATCAGCAACCTCATTACTGAAAAGTAATAAGTACTTGCTGACAATGTTTTTAGACATGAAAAAGTTTTAAAGACTATTCATCCCCCCTCTAGTCTTTACTCGTTGTCTAAAGGGACCAACAAGGAATCATACGAACATCAATTGACTTGTGTAAGCCACCAGCCACATGTTTCAGAATCATACCTCAACTTAATTCATGGCCGTGGAAGTGTAGGGATTGGGATCTTCAAACGTGGCTTTGAGGCCAAGTGTCGGGATCTCTCATGAACTAGGCAAGTCTAATTCGTTTGACGGATTGCCTCGAACGATTGTTGGCGCGTAGTAATATAAATTCATAGGGAAAAGAGATGTCCCGCAAAATAAACTGAATACCAAATATAACACTATAATAATATTTCATAGACCACGAGTTAACTAACAAACTGTGCCTTAGCCCACGGACCGGCCGGGATGTAATCCCCATATTAATCATTAACATTCTACTCAGATTTCCTTACCAGCAAAAGGTTCTGAATTTCTTATATAAAAAGATTATTACCAAGTTATTAGCGCTCCCTAAATTAACTCAAATATCCTCCCGCCAAATTTTCGATGACCATTCTCTTCCGAATATCCCGAACCGACCCCCCAATCCAACACAATATATATGTAGTATAAATTAAAAGTTCATTAACATACTACTACTACTTGGGTCCTAGAGGCCGTAATAATACTACTGGTTCGGGCGTGTCGACTGGTCCGCTAAATTTTCAAATTTTTACATATCTTACTTACTTGTGTCATATTTTAAAATTCTTTTAGAATTTTAGTATTTTGTGCCATCTAAATAGTTTCTGCACGTAATAGCATTTTAAAACCACTACAATTTTGGCTTATAACTCCCCACCGGCTGGTCAGCGACTGACTCTTGACTTCTTTTGATATAGTTATTGGGCACCTCTGATGAAGTATGATAATAAATTAATAATCCCTCAAAATAATATGCTTACTTATTCATGCAAGAGTTAAAAAGACCTGTGACTCCATGTGCTAAGCATGATAAGATATGCATGGCACGTTCTAGGCTGCATTGTGAATATACTGTGTCACATAACATTATACTCCTAATTAAACAACTGGCAATTAGAAATTTTGTATTGACTAAGTGGAGGTATATTAGCTAGCTAGTTACTATGTCCCAATCATTTAAGACAACACACTACTTCCAGTAGTTTATTTAGCTTAGTATAAGTGGATCGAGTACAATAATTATAATTAAGCAACAAAAAGTTAGTTAGCAAATTAGAAGACTTGTTCACAAACTATTGGCTAAAGTCTTCGTCTACCATTTAAGCAGCCTCACACGCCAGTCCACACTTTGTAATTTTGTCCCTTCCATTGTGCGAAATACACAAGTGTACGTTTAATGTCTTTTACCCTTGTAAGCTAGCTATCCAAAATAATAATTAAAGAATAGATTTTATTTATTTTTTTAAATTGAAAGAATATACTGTATATGAAAGTTGATAGTTCATCAACTATGGTTAATGCTTCGTACCAGCGCGTCACAAGTGGTGTTGGATTTACTAGTTTAGACACTCACCATTTGAGTACCTTTCACGTTTGGAATGTTTGTTTGAATTGGTTCTATGACATAGTTTGTAATGATCGTACAATATCCTACCCTCACGTAGTTAGCATGGAACAGTAGTTGGTAGGGGTGTACGCGGTCGGATGCGAGTGGCTTTTTACAAAAATTCAAGCCGACCCGCTTATGACGGGTAGGCTAAAATGTTAACCGCAGCGGGTGAACATATTTTCTAATCGCCGCTGGAAGTTGACTATTGTTGGCGGGTGGATGGCGGTCGGGTTGACGATTTTACACGTTAAAATAAGAAACATGTAAAAAAAATACTAAACTACTCACAAATGTCAAACAATAACAACATGTCACAAAACAACACAATCACACAAGGCAAATGTCATAAGGATTTTATGTACTAATGCTTAAACCGCGACGGTCTTTGACAAAACTTTTAACCGTCGCGGGCGGGTAAAATGGCAGGCGAAACGGGCGAGTTTTATTATGTACACCCCTGGTAGTTGGTTTGTTTTGTAGAACACTTATCCTTTGATCTTTTTAATGAAGCTTGATTTTTAATAAAAAAAAAAACTGACCACGTTAAATGTGTCACATAACATACTTATTTTGATCAAATAATAAAAAAATATATTTGGATTACAAAATTATAAGTTCACATTAAAAGGACCTTTAGACCATCAACATAAGTGCCGCACAATACCATGACACCGGAGTGAATTTTTCCTCCATGTCATGGCGTCGTGGGATCGTGCCCCCGTTGGGACGGGAGCATATGTTGTCAATAATGATATATGTATGTCGATGGTAGAGTGGTAATGGTGCTATAGTAACACAAGAGAGGTCGGCGGTTTGAACTCTGACGAAGGCATAAGGTGGTATGAGTGTTTTGGGGTTATAAGGTGTATAAAATTAGAGTAGGAGCAGAAGTATAGTAGGTTAGATTTTCCATTTAAAAAAAAATAGTCGCATATATCTATGCAAACTAATTTTCAGCTATTTAAATAAATTACTTACATTAGTCAATTAATAAACTCAATTTGTTTAATTAGAGTATTAGTAACATTAGTTGGAAGGATAGAGCAGCAAGTAGCAACATAACATAGTAGAGTAGACTATAAATACATCCAGCTGATCTGCTACATACATACCAGAAAACACAAGCTTAGTTGCATGTGCTTAAGCTAAAAAACTACTACCATACAAATCAACATTAATTTGATTATGAAGATTATTCCAACAACAAATGTCTTGTTACTGTCCCTTGTGCTTTTCTCTGTCCTAACACATACAGCCTATTCTCAACTCAGAACTGATTTCTACAGAACTACCTGTCCTAATGTTGAGTCCCTTGTCCGGTCCGCAGTCCGGGCTAAATTCCAGGCCACTTTCGTAACTGCTCCGGCCACCCTCCGCCTCTTCTTCCATGACTGCTTTGTCCGGGTTCGTGCATCCTCCCTCCTATAACTATACTAATTAGTAATTTCATGTATATAGAGTACTTACATTTTCATCGCAGATTATTAATTATAGTCAAATGGTCAAATAAGTTCATCTGGCTGATAAGCTAATGTTGAGTCGTTTTCATTTTGGTTGATAGGGATGTGATGCGTCTGTAATGATAGCATCCCCAAATGGCAACGCGGAGAAGGATCATCCCGATAACCTTTCCCTGGCAGGAGATGGGTTCGACACTGTTGTCAAGGCCAAAGCCGCAGTGGACACTCAGTGCAGGAACCGAGTTTCGTGCGCAGATATATTAGCATTGGCCACAAGAGAAGTTGTCAACTTGGTATGTTGTACTTGTATTCTTCTATTCTGCGTCTACGGTCAGTACTAGATTCGCATATTCACTCCGTTCCATTGAAAATTTTCTGTTTGACTTTTCAAACTGTTCATTAACCGTAACTTACTCCTAAATTATATTAAATTTTTTTTTTATTAAAATTATATTGTGAATGGTTTGTAGGTTGGAGGACCATTTTATCAGGTGGAATTGGGGCGGAGAGACGGAAGAATTTCGACCATGGCTAGCGTTCAGAACAATTTACCAGGTCCAGGCTTCAACTTGAACCAGCTAACTACCATGTTTGCAAGGCATGGCCTTGATCAGACTGATCTGGTAGCCTTATCAGGTGCTGCTAATTTCTTTTCATTTGAATTCCATCTGACATTCTATTCAGTTGTTAATAAAACATTAGAATTAACAGGATTGGATAATATAATTTTATTAAATACTTCTGTTTGTTTAATTTATAAGTAATTTGTGATAAGAGAGTCCTCAAAACTCGAAAAGGTAGTACTTACATTACTTATAAGCCAGAGAGGTCTATGATTAGTACCTTTTCTTGGGCAGTCAAACCTGCAGTTCTGTACATGTGAGGATCAATCATTCACAGCATTATAAGAATGTAGTGTAAACAACTCTATTTCATGTAACTCTGCATTATGCATGTAACTAACATTCTTTAAATTTTGTACATTAGCTGCTCACTCCATAGGGTTCTCTCATTGTAACCGGTTCTCCAAACGCGTCTACAACTTTAGCCCCCGAACAAGGACAGACCCAAGCCTGAACCCTCAGTATGCTCAGCAGCTAAGGAGTATGTGCCCCGTGAATGTGGATCCAAGAATCGCCATTGACATGGACCCCACGTCTCCAAGAAGATTCGACAATGCTTATTACAGGAACCTCCAGGGTGGAAGGGGATTATTTACCTCAGATCAGGTGCTTTTCACAGATACTCGTTCGAGGGGAACTGTGAACCGGTTTGCATCGAACCCTAGTGCTTTCAACCAAGCTTTCATAAATGCCATGACCAAGTTGGGAAGAGTTGGAGTTTTGACTGGCAGACAAGGTGAAATAAGAAATGACTGCACAAGACCTAACTAAGATCCTGGATCTTTTATGTATAATTATAATGTGACAGATAATATTTTCATGATTCTTTTTGTTCATTCCATTGAAGTTGTTCCGGTTTTCCATAGTTGGATAATAAAGAGACTACAATGCAATATTGCATGTTTATCATGGTAAATAAAAGTTGACAAACTATTCACTTAGATTGGAGTAATGAATAAACAACATTTGTTTCTGTTCTTGTCCTTCAATCTTGTCAGACAGAAAAGAAAAGAAGCCTATGTACCAGTCCCATGAAACTACCATTGCTATTTCATTCAATCTCATTGTTCTGAGAATATTGACTAGAGATGCCAATGGTAATCCCCTACAGGCTACAGTTCCATACGGTCAACCCTTATACGGTCAACCCTTATAGTTTGGGGCTTAATTGAGAGGTCTGGGCAAACCGATACCCAACTTCTCAACACTTTAGTCAAATCCCGGTTTTCCTATACAAACCTGTCAAACGGAAATCACCTTCACTCACTATACACAGGTACAGGTACTATATGCACAAGAAAGCAGAGGAAGGGATCATCATACGCAAAACCCTACATCATCAGCAGGCAGAAACATGCATCTGTAAGCAGGTAGTAGATATTAAGAGATGCTTATATAATACTACTACACTTGGTAAATGGTATCGATGATATATATTCGGAAGATATATATAGCAGCACTTCCAATGTAAGAATCAGTAACAAATTCCCTAAGCCCAAAAGAATAGAGCAGACCAATCTACTCACAGTTTTACCCCCAACCAAATCTTAGCATAATATGTAGTATATCTATGTGTGTGCTTGTCTCTCAATGCCAAAGCTTTGTGCAAAAACCAGCAGGTACAGTAGAACTTCTCTTGTTCGAAATAACATCAGAAAATGTATCCACAAGCTGCTCAGCTAGGGACTCTGGATCATCAAGTAATGTATCAATAAACGTTTTCACCACACGCACCTCTCGAGGACTTGCTCTCAAGCTGTACCATGTCAAGAATTTCTGTCTAAAAGTTGTGTCTATATAACCATCACATTCCAAACGTCGGATAACTTTCACATAGTACTCCAAACCCTTATCTTCTGTATCTTGGCTTTCTCCACTTCTCTTCTTTGATGAGCTACCAGCACGAGGAGGTTCGTTTCCTGGTTTGCACACAATATCAGTATCTTTGTTGGGCCGGTTATTTCGTTCAGTACTATCGTTCAGGTTCTCCAATTGGCTGGGAGTGATCGGTAAGACTGTTTTTGGAACACATTCCAAGCCAGTTGCAAGAGGAGCGTTAGACTCATCTTTTTCCTGTGAATGCATCATCATGTCTCCAGTAGTCTCTTTTTTCCTCTGTTCCAAAACATTGATGCTTTCTGCAAGTAAGTTTGCGGAGGAAGTTTTATCAGCAGGTCCATACAGCGGAACGTAATTATCCCTTTTATCAACATCCTCGTTGTTCCCAACTGTGTTATTAATCTCATCTTCAACTGAAGAGGGATTAGAGAGACTGCTGAAATTAGTAACTGGACTTTGAACATTCAAATTTCGCACTTCATCTTGTGGATTCGCCGTCCAAAACTGAAACTCACAGTAGCCCAAATCTCTCTCTGTGTCGAAGGTAACTACCTTCAGGAAATACTGTGTAGCCGGAGACAAATCAGAGAGGAGACACTTTGTATTTGTTGAAAACAACTTGCAAGTTGGTTCTGTAGGATAGTTGCTATCACAAACTTTTCGATGCCACAAGCTATAGCCCATAACATTTTCCAAACTTGAATCATCAGAATTCAGAATCACTGTAACTGATGAATCACGGATGTCTTCAAACCTTACAACTTTTGCAGCAAGAGTATTGGAAGCTGTATGGACAAATCCAACAAATGAGTCAGAAAGATCACACTATCTAAATTGAATAGTAAACAAAAACTGATGAAACTGCTGTAACTAATCATGATTTACCATTATGTGCTCCATTCATCTACTTCACAGACATAATGCACCGAGTGTATTAACAGAAGTTTGACACATGTATATACATAAGTGCTCAAATATGAGAGTGTTAGCAACTGCTTCTAACTTATATCTAGCAAAACCAGTAACTTCAACATCTGCAAACATCTTCCAACAATTTTTTACACTTTTTCCAGCTCTCTATTTTCCAGTACGACTTGCTAACACTGAAGATATTCTTAAAAGAAAATAAAAGAGAAAAACGAATGTCCATCTACTGTAATCACTACCTATATTCCTCTGTTATTACACACATGCATGTCAGGCATGTGAAGCAGCAAACAGACAGATATGATCAGCACACAACATTTAAATATTTTACTTTAAAAGGCGTAAAATCCCTCCAATGTTCAATCTATGAATTATGCACTCCAACATTTGAAGTTTGACATAAGATAGCATGCTTTTTGCCCTCTCTTAGAAATTGCTACCCATCACCAAAATATCACTGCAAGCAGTTCGTTTTGTAACCTTTTTTCGGTCACATAACGAACAGAATTTTTTAATGTCGGGGAAAAACGCACAGTTATTATAATATTAAGGGTTTCCATTAGAGAATTTCAAATATTGAGGGGCAAATCGCACAAACAACAAACATCGATGGGATTTGACGCACTATTCCAAAGTAAAGGGAGCGACACATGAGTTTAGTATAGACACAAAAATAGGGAGAGATACGCACCAAAGGGTGTGTCAAGAACTCTGCTAGAAAGCATCAAGTCAAGGGACTCCACAGCAGAAGCACAAAGTTTCTGGACTTCCTGGCCCGAAGAGAGCCTATTCACTATCCCTCTAGCTTTCTTGACAGGTATACCAGTAAGCGGACCCATTTCTTCTTCAAGCTTTTGCACTGCTTCATCTACGATTCGACATAGATGCAGGTAATGTTTGGTACCAGCAAGAATCTTTTGGGCTAAGCAAAGCCTATAGCATAGTTCATCCACTTTCCTAGTATCCTTAGCCACTACTAGTTGCTTCCTCCAGGACCTGCAGTATTCATGCACAATGTTACCATTTTGTATTATCATATAGATGGGCTTAACTCTAAACGAGGATACCATGATTTAAATTTTCCTCGGCCAAAAGTATGTGAAGTTAAGTAAACAAAGCAAGACTGAACATTTACCCAAGCAGATCATTTACTTTTCCACAGGATACACAACAGAAGCTCCCATCAAGTCCCTTGTCCTGCCTATCTTTTGAGATGCCAGAATTTTCATGCCTTAAAGCACATTCAAGGTGGCATGACATACCACAGGACATACCATGAAATGGCGGGTCCGAGTTGCAAATTAACCACAGGCCTGGGTCCTTATTGTCATCATACTGGCGACAAATGCAGCAAGAACACCGTTTACAAAACACATACTCACGGTTCATTTTTGCTTTGCAGGCTGAATTTTTGCATAAGACAGTGTCGACTGCATTAACATCTGAAGACATCGTCGGAGCGGTATTCGCTACAACAGGTGGGTTATTGAAGAGGTCAGATTTCCTTTGCCTTTTGGAAGACCTTTCACCATTTTCTGAAAACGTCTGCACATCAGAAATGCTTACAGATCCGTGATCCTGTGATTTCTTGTCATACACAATTTTCAGGAGCTGCTCAATCATTTTTGACTTGGTTATGCCCGTGTATTTCCTGTCTCTCCCCATCTCTGCACAGAGGACCTGCAGTATCTCATGGCGGCTCCAAGCCTGTAGCATTTCTGCAGCACCATCAGACCTCTTCGAGACCTCATAAATCAATTCTCTCTTTTGGTCCACACTTAGCTTACTGCATTTAGTTGGATCATACACCAATGCTGGGGAAAAGAGAACATAATAAGTTAAAAACCACAAAACTAGACAGAAAAAGGAACATGGATCATCAAACTCCAGGATAAACTAGAAGTACAACCCAATAACAGCACACAAAATTCAGTAAACGAAGACCATGTCACAACCAAATCGCAACTTGCAAGTACATTATATAACTTTGTCGACTTCTACCACATAGCGGTCTAAACTTCAGTAAACGAAGACCATGTAAACGAAGACCATGTCACAACCAAATCGCAACTTGCAAGTACATTATATAACTTTGTCGACTTCTACCACATAGCGGTCTAAATTTCAGTAAACGAAGACCATGTCACAACCAAATCGCAACTTGCAAGTACATTATATAACTTTGTCGACTTCTACCACATAGCGGTCTAAATTTCAGTAAACGAAGACCATGTCACAACCAAATCGCAACTTGCAAGTACATTATATAACTTTGTCGACTTCTACCACATAGCGGTCTAAACTTCAATTGGTAAGTAGTAACTACTTCCAGCTGCTATAGAGTCAACTTAACCAGCAGAACAACTCAAGAAAAAAGTTAAATGAGCATGTAAAGTCAACAAAGCACGTCGCACCGACGTACACCAGTACAAGTACCTAACTACCTGAAGGAAAAAGTAAACGGAGGGATGTAATTAATGGACAAATGACTTGTTCCATTAAACAAAAGAACACCTTAATATATTTGACTTTGAGAAAGATAAAGCCACCCCCACGTAGAAATACCGGTGAAGAGGGTGGTAAGACCATACCATACAATCAATAGCCAACTTGTACTTTATTTAAAAAAATATATATGGAATAAAATATAGTAAAAAGAAACCCCATACACCACATATATTATAGTACTTGTATGAAGATCCATGATTGGGCATTGGCATTAGGTAAAGAGGAGTAATGAAAAACAAGAAAAGGACAGCTGCTAATTCATTGGCATCTCTTGATGATGAAGAAGCACCTTTTTGTTTAAGCCTGATTGTGGCGTTAAGTTAACTAAAACCTCCCATAATTAACACTTTATTATCCCCTCTCCCTCAGCTAATCATTTTGATAAAAAGGAAACCTTTTTCCTTTTTCTCAACGCCAAAATGCAATCCCACGCACAATATCAACAATAATGGAGAGAACTAGTACAAGAACAACAACACAAAAGGAAAATCAATCAATAATGAAGGAAGAAGAGAAGAGCATTGATTTCACCGAAATCACAAAACCCAAAAAAAAAAAAAAAAAAAAAAAAAAAAAAAAAAAAAAAAGTGGATTGAAATAAAGATTTAACAAATCAAGCAGATCAACCATAAATCGGCAACCCAGTATTCACAAAATCAATAAAAATCCAATCTTTACACATCCGAGTGATCTAAAAGCAGAACAAAAGAAGAATCTTTACCCTCGAAAGAAGATGCATCCATAACCGCTGCTGATTCTTGTATTATTATCTGATGAGGCACAAACCCTGCTGCTGCTATGAGCACATTACTGAGAAAACAACCTCATTACCTGAAGAATATTTAACACATCCATAACATAAAAGAAGAATCTTTATGTGTGCTGCACAAACAGATTCATTGATAAAGTATGTGTCTATGCATAAATATTATTGAGAGAGAATAAAAACAAGGAATAGAGAGAGAGGTACCATACCATGAGTTAACGTGGGCTATTCACAAATCACAACCCAAAAAGACCAAAATTTTTCAATGAGAAAACAAAATAATACTAGTGGTGCTGCTCTCTATCTATATATCTTGGTTTTGCGTGTACTTCTTGTTGGATGTGTATTGTAGAGAGAGAAAGGGAGAGAGGGGTGAAATAAATTGCAAAGGGGGCAAAGAAAGAAGAAAGCTGCTGAGTGTATATGCCCTTTTTAACCTTTTGCAAATTTCTCATTGGCACCATGCACAATTTGTTTGTTGTACTGTACTATACTACTCACTTTCACTTCCTTTTCGAATTTTTTTAGTTGGTCAAATTGTGTGTTGCCAATTCACGTGAATTTTTTAAACACAGGAGATGATTTTTTTATTAGAGATTATCAAAATTTCCTATCCTTTTTTTTATATATATATATTTTTTTTGAGATACTATATTATTATAAATAAAAGAATGGAATAATAATGAGATTTTAAATTGGTCTAGAGATAGAAAGATTTGATTCCTTTAAAAGAGAAATGAGGTACTAGTAGTAGTTACTATTAGAACCGCCCAAAAAGGTAGAGGGGATAGGGTTCCAAAAATTATTATTGCAAAGTACTATTACTCGCCCTTTATAGCATGTAGGGGTTGATAACTTGAGATTAGGTTTATTAAAAACGTATTAATATTGGTGGAACGGAAAATAAATAAATTAAATAGGTATAAAATCTAAAGAGGGTGATGTATATGCTGAAAAATCGATATCTAATAAACTACTCCCGTAAAAATAATGAATGGTCGTGAGTTTCCATCTGACATCATCTTATTTCCATGTGTCATGTAGTAATAATTATTTAGAATGAAAACAAATAAGCAACACTGTTTTGGAATTTAGGTGTAATTTATGAATGGATAAGGATTTAATCGAAAAGTATTATTTAACTCTATTTTGATGAGTTGTAATATCTTGTGTGTGCCTTAGGGAACGGACTTAGACGGACTAAGGTCTTCTCCAGCAAGGACAGGACACGTTTGGTTTGTTAATTTATCTAGATAATGAATTTTTGGATAAACACATGAACAATGATTTAGACGAGATAATACGGTGGATAATTCACTCCTTTTGGTCCAATTGTGACTGGATAATGGTGCGGATAATGGGCCTTATAGTCCAAATATCTGGGATAAGAAAAGCTCATTTGGTTCAATTCTCAGATAATGCATTATGGGCCCCAAAAGTGAAATTACATCCATGCCCCCTTGTTAGTATTAATGTACCAGGAATGCCCTTACCAGATTGCCCCCTCTATTTAAATCATACGCGTGTATGGAGATTCCCACACAAAACAAAAAAGACAAACAGCAAAATTCTCCAACAAGCTTCTTCCCATATCAAATCCCCGTGAACGCCGCTGCCGCCGTGACTCCGCCGCTGCCTCCGTGAACGCCGCACAAAAGGAAAATCAATCAATAATGAAGGAAGAAGAGAAGAGCATTGATTTCATGTAGATGGCCTAGTGTATTTTGGAAATACCTTACACCTCCTCTATACAGAATGGAAAAACCTTTTGAGTGATGCAATAGTTTACGATAATACCTTTTAACTCCAGCAAATCGACCTTGTTTAGGTGTACGAAAAGAATGATAGATGTTCAAATCAAATATATGAGTTTTGGAACTTATTATGTATTGAAAACCTGAGGGCTAGGCAGGTTTGTAGCTGATTGAATTGGCAAACATGTTCACAGGTTTAACTTAGTCTTTACCACATTAGTTTTGTTTAGGAATCAATGATTTAATGCAAAAACTTTAGCCTAGCATTTGAAGGTTAAGAATTGAGCTTGTGCTTATAGTTTCCCATATGCAGAAAGAAGTTGGAATAATTCCACTAAAATGTATGCTTGTTGTTATTTTTCATTTAGGCATGCTGCGTGTAATTCGTAGGAGGGAAAGAACTCTGTTGAGCTTGGGTGGTTGGAAAAAAGATGAAGACATTCTGCTGGTGCGGATGTTGGACGAGTTTGCTAGGGATTCTGGCCTACGAACTAGGCAATCTCTAATGGCTGCATTGAGATCTGTGCCTCTGAAATAAGCAGCCAGCTGCAGAAGAATGTTACGGTTCAATATCTTGTGAGCTCACTAGCCATCATCAGGCGTAGGTACACGAAATTCAAAGAATTTCTGGCTCTCCCGGGGGTTTTTTATGCTATCAGGCGTAATTGTGTGTACGCTAGGGAACTATATTGGAATAATTTGGGTGGACGGGTAATTTGACCTTCTCTCGTGATGCTTCTATTTTTTAAAAGTATAGTTCCAGAATTAATATTGATTTACTTTGCCATTTCAATGCAGAACGAAACAATTGCAGCCCGAAAAATGAGAGTTCAGGGAGAACCGCTATATCCACAACTAAGAAACATTTTCACTATCCGTGGTTGTTTCATTCTCCACGCAGAGTCTTCGATTGTTGTTGAAGTTCCGAGCGAGGGTGGTGCATCATCGTAAATGAGTTACTTCATTTCTCGTGCTTCATTCGGAGTACAACTTTTGGTTAGAGGAATGATTAGGAAGAATCACTGTTACTTCTAACGTATAAGCTCGCTATATGAATATGTTTTCGTAGATTTAGTTAGGTTGCACGTAACCTGGTGTTAGCTTGAATTAGTACGGATTATATGAGCAGCATATTGGAGTCTAACCTAAGTTTTCATGTCTTCTAGTTAAGTATGAATTTGTAGCATGAAGTATGGATTTAATATGATTATGAGTGATGTATTTGTATTGAGACTTATTATCTTCCAGTTCATATTGCGAAATTGTTATTTCCCTAACTATGTAGTAATTTGCGTTATGCATGAGCTGAATTTGTGACTTACCAAGTTTCATGAATACTATCTACTAACAATCCCACCTCCGTAATTTGTTAACTATCACTTTCTATTAATCCTATGAAACAGCAGCAGTTAATAGTAAATTACGTTTTGTTTATTCTGTTTCAAGCCAGAAGCAATAACTGTTAGAATTAATTTGATTTGAATTTGAATAGATTGGTTTTGAATGTGAACACTCCGAATCCATTTTAGTTAGGTCAAATTCCCCCCAAAACTGAATACAAATCTTCCATTCATACTGCAACCACCCCTCTATTTATGTCCAACTCTGAGGCACTCTTGTCATTCAGAACGAAACATTTATCTATATATGATTTCTGCAATGTTCAGATTCACTTTAAATTTTGGAGTTGGCATGAATGTTATGTTGAATTTCAGCCCTAAATCTATGTGAGAGTAGGCAACATTCTATATAAAATTTCCCTCATTTACAAAGAGTGACAGCTGCAAAGCATGTACCAGTTGGTTCAATGCATGAGCAGTAGCACAATTTGAGCACTTTGCAACAGCCTTTTGGATAAATGCATGAAAGAAGTTAGATGGAAAAATTCATCTAATATATATGTGTCTTTATTGAGTATATTAACCAGCTGGTAACCATGCTTAAACTAGAAATATTAATGACAAAACTTGGTAGCTTGAAACTACATAGTGTGCCCATGGTTTGAGAACATCTTCAATTTAAAGCTTTGTCCAACAAATTGGTGTTAACTTTTCATTCACACAGCTTTGATTTCTGTTGCTTTTTACACCAACAACTCACACAAAGTCTTTACTGCTACAGATAGGTTTGGGTGAATTAGAAGAAGTACAAGTCATTTAGTGAACCACAGCAAAAAAGATTTGCAGACCTTGCAACAAGATCTTTTGGCAAATCCTTTCACCTAGTACCTCAGTTACAATCAAGGCCTTACATTCATTTCATGTTTTATTTTATTCAATGTATTTGTATTGTTATATACTACAATAAGTCACAACAATGCCAGTTGGCTTTTTGCCCTATATAGAAGCTCCTTTCCAGTATACTATCTCACCCTTCCAAACATACACAGAGGCACTTTCTCCTAAATAATAAGCCAACAAAATCTTTCTGTCTTTAATATTATTAAACCATTCAGCTTTCATAATTTTTGTTTCAACATGCATTCAGTTTCATCACTAACTTCATCATCTTAATTTTGCAGATACAAAGTTCCTATGGCGACCTCGAAACTAGCACAAGATCACATCTTCTTCCCTGAAGGTGGAATTTGGAGCAGAGATCTGGAGGAGTTTTTCGTCGACATCCTGTCCGAGCATGCCACATCTAACAATGTTCGCATCCATGAGGGCTGCCTCTCCCTGAAACGTGCACTCAACCTGCTGAACAAGAGAGCTGGAGGTCGTTTTGGGAGAACCGCTCTGCTGCAAAGGTTTCGCATGCTGAAAATGCGTCACGAGGAGTACGCGAGGATCCTTCGTCTTCCCGGGGTTATGCATGACACGAACATGAAGATGCTTTTGATCTCTAAGGACATTGTCTGGAAGGATATCAAGCAGGTACAACTCCATTCCAAATTGTTACTAACTATTTATATAATTGCTTGGTAAGTACCGTCTCTTGGCTCTGTACTGAATTTGATTATTTGTTTTCTAGAACTACTTATATGGACATGCTTACGTCCAAAGGGGGGAGAAGCAGTGGGACGACTTGGTGAATATATTTGGTCCGGGGCCTGGAAGTGATTTTAATGAGCCAACTCACTACATCAACATCAGCTCTTCATAGTTCGAGACTCCACCGAAAATAGTTTCCCCTCCTCGTGGAAGGAGGACTGCTGTTGCTCGGCGTCAACCAACACAAGTGTCAGCCACTCTACCACCAAATCCTAATGCTCGTCTTCCCGTCCGTCGCTCATTGGTTCCAGCGGCATAATTTGTTGGAACAGATGCTAATAATGCGGCTGCGCCCTTGGGTTTCAATGCCTACCATTCTGCTGCTACAAGTGAGTCTGTCAGCTCCACTGGCGAAGGGCCAGTTTGGCCAGGTGTTGGGAGCTCCTTTCCAGGCATGGAGCAAGGTGTTTATGAAAGCACAGTTCCTTACACGTTCGACGAGCTCAGGGGAAGTTATGATTAGGGATGGCAATGGGCCGGGCCGGGCCGGGCTTTCAGAGGCCCGGTCGGGCCCGGGAAAACTAGCACAAAGCCCAGGCCCGGCCCATGGCCCGGGTCGGGCCTGAACAATAGGCCCAAGCCTGGGCCCGTCATGGGCCGGGCCGGGCCTAAGGTTTTTTTAAAAAAAAAAACTTTTTTTTTCAAATATTTAGTTATCAAAATGTCTTTTTTTTTTTCAAATTTTTATTTATGTAGTGTAGTATTAGTTGAGTGATGAATCTATTTAATAGATATCTTTTTGCTTGATATTAAATATTTTGATATCAGCTTATATCATTTGAAATTTATCATGAACTTCCTTATTTGACATATTCAAATTAGTTAATATTAAATTACTTAATAAATTATATAAATATACTAAAAATATAATATATAAAATGATTGTATATCACTTGAAATCTTATATGTATAGAAAAGTATTACAAATGTGTAAAGTACAACATCATTTAATAATATAAGTGTATAAATATTATAAATTCAATAGTTATATATACATATATACATATATATATAAAAATCTTATATATAATCACGGGCCGGGCCGGGCTCGGGCCGGGCCCACGGGCCAAGATGTTAGGCCCGGGCCCGGGCCCATGGGCCTAGCTATAAGCCCAAGCCCGGCCCATGGGCTTCTCTTGGCCGGGCCTGGGCCCGGTATGTCGGGCCGGGCCCGGGTCGGGCCCGGGCCGGGTAGCCCAAATTGCCATGCCTAGTTATGATACCGGTGGTCAGGCTCCTAACCCTCCCAACAACTATGAAAATGATCATGCTAGAATCGGTCCATCAACTTCACCCTTCAACTTTGGTCCCTTTGGAGGCTGGGGTGGTGTTTGATTTGCAATTAAGGCTCCATTGGTTGAGGAAGAGATGTCTTTATCTGGTCCTCAGATTTAATTATGTTGTGTGCTTAAATTTAAAGTCTTTTCCCGCTTTTGTTAAACATGGCAGGTCTGTTTTTTTATCCTTCATGGTAGTATGGATCTGCTTTTGGCTTCGTCCAGAAAAAACTCAAATTAGGTTTGTATGGTAGTAGCTTCGTTTCATGTATTTGTTGTTGCATAATGAGGTTGATCTCTGAACTTTTGTAACTGGTCCAGCAATGTAGTTGAACTTTTGCGATTGCTTGCGATTTTCGTGGCTTGCAATTTTATTAATCGTTCCCGTACTAATTAGAGAGTTTTTCCCTTGTGCATCCTTTCAGTTAAACACACATGAGATTAAATGTTGTTCTATTGCAAAATGGTGCTGAGATTGGCTAGCATACGAAAAAAAACTGTTAAGGGAAACCTTTTTAAGGCACATTTGATCTGTAATCATTCGAACTTGCTTTTCTTGAAAGTTGAAGCTGTTTCAAGTTAAGGTGAACATTTGGTTTTCTTTAAGTGTATGATATAATGCGTCCACTCTCGTTAGATGATGAAGGAGAGTAGATTGATATATGTCATCGCAAGAAAGAACAGACACATTTTTTTACTCAATCTTTTATGCCAATAAACTAGGTTCCATTCCAGTCAAGTTCATGGAAAAATGAATTGTAGCAATCTATTTGAATAAATGATATGCAAGTTGAAACTTTGAAAACGACAATGATACTTCCATCTTATAAGGCAAGTTCACTGCATAGAATATATATGACAAATTTGGATTTCAACTTCAGAAACGTAGATGCATATCGGCTTACATACAATCTAACATTGTCATCAGGCAGATTATGGAGATACTACTACTAGCCAAATAGTTCAAAACCACCCTGCAAGTTAAAAATTGTCACAAGCTAATTCGAATACGCAGGGGACTACACAAAAGGTTTTCTATTTCTGGGAAATAGTTTCATCAAAAGTCAGTTCAGGTTCGTGTTCCACATAACTTCATCGATTTTAAGGTAGAAACGGGAAGTCAACAGACTCCCGAACTTTGACTTTCAATACACGCAAATCATACCTTGGTGGGTGTGGTTCTTCAGAAACAACCCATGGTTTTTTCCAACCAGATGCCACTTTCTTATTGACTATCTCCTCCATTTCAAGTACTTCAGCCCAAACGTCTGAGAACCGTGCCTGCCTCCTCCACCAAAACATAACTGGAATGCTTTTTGGGAGCGTGTAAACCTTGGTGAGTGGCTCCCCTGTCCCCTCGTATTCAAATGATGATTTTTGTGTGTAGATTTCCGCATTTTTGTTCAGCAGTTCCTTCACATCCTCATCGTTCTGCAGTGGCTTCAGTCTGATTGCATCAGTTACAGGATTCTCATTTGAAAACCACATCAAGCCAAGAGGTAGGGGTCCTGTCAGCCTTCCCATTATTGCACGGCAGATCTCATAGTAGTCGAACTCCGCCTTGTTCTTGATGTGAATGTAGACAGTTCTCCCTCCGTGGTAATGGATTCCTCCCATGTCAGATTGGAAAAATCTCCCCCCAGTATGAACCTTTAGTGTGCAACCTTCTATAAGTGATCCTGAAATTCAGAAGAATAAATATGTATTACAATGTATATTTAAAATTCAACACTTGGATGATTTATGCCTAGCAATAATTTGTTCCTAGGATAGTATAACAAAATACAAGAGTGGAATATTTGTTGACATGCACCAATCTAAACCAAGGATACAACAAATAAAAATCAAAGAATGGAGCTATTTAATCTATCCTCCCTTGGAGACATATGCTACCTGGGAAGGAAAATACACTATTTCCTTTAAATCAACAACAGACATACAGAACACTACATGTCATGTAAGAAAGACCATGTAGAATTCAAAAATAAAGCTGATAGTTTAGTTTATGAAGTGATTCCCCACATTGATGTGGACAATTATACTCCAGCAAGTTAGAAGTATAGACATCCCAACATGTGATCGACAGATAATCATGAACAGGATCCCAACACATCTTCAATAGATGAGATTGCAAATACCAAAAAACAGTCATTAACATGAAAAGGTATTCTTTATGACAATAAAAACAAGTTGATGACAGTGTGAATCCCATTTCCAGTTTGTATGATGCTAACCATGGAAGAAACTACTCAACAGAGTGCCAGCACGAGTTATTTCATATCCATTTCTGCATCTCAAACTATGCATGGAAGTGATGAAGAAATTACTAAACTATATGAAAAGTGGAAGTTGATGCAAACGTACCCTTAGATTTTGTACTACCAGGTGGTCTACCACGCGGACGCTTATGCGCATCTCCACTTGCAGAGATCCCAACCGGGGGTTTGGAGGTACCTGCATAGTGAGAAGAACATTATTTATGAACGATGTTAACACGTTAAGTATTAGTCTATGCTGACATCCTAGATACAGAAAAATAAAAGCCTTATCTCTTATTAATCCAAATTATACCGTATGTCTTATACAAAAAGTTAGTCGTGCACACTTACTCGGAGCCTTTGTTGTACCACGAGGACGTTTTACTACATCTCCATTTTCTGAGTTCCCAAACGGCTGTGCCCAGGTACCTGAAGATGGAACGAAAAATACATATGAGAACATTTTTGCTCTGTTTAAACTCCAAAATCACGTTCGAGTAGAATCATATTCCAAAATGAATTAACACAATGCATTTAATCTATAAACGGATATAGGCCTCATCTTTCTTGTTGAAGGGTAATTCGTGTTTCTTTCTAAGTTCGCAATGAGTCGCCAGTCTAAGTCATTCTAGTTCTTCTTCTTGTAGTATTACTCTGAGATAGGAAATGAGCCTTCTTGTAGCTTCCTCGTACCTGAAATAGACTAAAGGGGGGGGGGGATTAGTGTCTCTTGCCCAGTCTGTAAGGTATCAGACCGGAGAGGCGACTTTACGAGTAGGGAGTTGTGAGGCTTCCCTAGTACGAGTAGTGAATGTGATGGTCGAGAGGTGATATTAATGCTTACTGTTGAGGAGTAAATGAGGCCTTTATATACTTGTGACCTTTCAACTTCCGGTAGCGTAGGATCGCGACACGTGTACGGGTAGGATTGAGGCCTTCCTCGGCCCAGGACCATTAAGGAGGTCCATGGGTCTTGGCCCAAGGGAGCAACCATGGCTGGTCGCTCAGGGTCCTCGTGCCTTCCTTGTACGTGGAAGGTGCGAGTAGTGTCCTGCTCAGTTTCTGTCAAGGAGCGTTACCTTGACGTAAGGTCTCCTCGAGCTCGAGAGATGCTCCTCGAGCTCACTGGCAGCTTTGTCCTTGTGAGGAGCTTATTTTGAGAGGTTGTCCTCCCAGTGATGGTCGGACCCTATGTTGGTCGGTCCACACCTTAGTGACATACTTGGGTGTGGTCGTGCCCCTTGAGGGACGGCCTATGATGCTTTGTCGCGCTCTTAGACCGCTCCAGTTCGTACATGCGGACTGGACATATTTCAACACTAACATATGTCCCCCTAGTTTCCAAGTATCTTTGTAGAAGATAGTTGAGGAACTATGTTGAAGTAGAGGTCGAGCAGAGCCTCGACTAGTAGTGGGCGAAAAAAGATTTCCGTATTCGCACCTTGGTATCTTTCCCTCCTCCTATCTCTCCCTCCCCCCCCTCCTTTTTTATAGGGTGCGAGCAGACGTTGCTCGGACCGTATGAAAAGAGGTATTTTTGCTGGGCAGAGATCGGATCCGGGTAAGTATTCCTTGGTGGAATGGAATGACTTCCTGCCGCTTTTTCTTTGCAAAATATCTCGAGGAGAGATACTTCTAAGAGTGGAATGGAGTGACTTCCTGCCGCTTTTTCTTTGCAAAATATCTCGAGGAGAAATATTTCTGAGAGTGGAATGGAATGACTTCCTGCCGCTTTTTCTTTGCAAAATATCTCGAGCGGAGATATTTCTAAGAGTGGCTCCTCGAACCTTTGCCACGTGTCCGTCGATTTTTTGTCTTGCCATCCTTTTTTCTCCGTAAGGTCTCGAGGAGGAAAAATCATGGTTGTCGATCTATCTCTGCCCGCGCTACGAATTGTCTATTGTGATTAGGTAATTCGCGCCGACATTGGAAACTGTGCCCACGCCAGAGCGGGAGCGTGGAGGGCAAAATGGGTAATTCGCCTGGCGGCTGTAATCTGGGCCGTTGATCATGGACACGTGGTCAGTCCGGATGGCGCGAGGGCATGCGTCGTTTCGTATCCCCGAGATACCCTTCTATAAATAGTTCAATACTCGGTCATTCCACACTTTTCGCAATCCGAATATTCAAAGCTAAAAAGAGAGAGCGAGGAGAGTTTCTGTGATCGACGAGCGAGGTGATCGAGACAAGTGACGTGCGAGGAGCTAATTCCGACTACCAAAATCCAATTTTCAGGCGGGTTTTCGACTTTTCCGGCTTCCAACCTTTACCAACTTAACAACAAGTAAGCTTTCGCGTTTCCCTTTCAATTACTTGCTTTAATCTTCTCTATTTGCTTGAATTGTCTGCTCTTTCGCTTTTCGGTTTCGCCCTTTGCATCTCGGTTTTTTTCTTTTTTTTTTTTTTTTGTTTTTGTTTTTTGATTTTGCCTTCCCGGAATGTTGTCATCTGAGTAATTGTCGGCGGACGGCGGCCTAAGAACGGCATTGGACTTAATAAACTGTAAATGGACCTTTAGATGGACTTTTATTGAATCGAATTGTGCCAATTCGACTTGTATGCCTGTAGGAGTAGTTCCCTCTTACGCATTTTTATTTTGCTGTAAACCCCTTGTCGCCTCCTCATTAGCGTATGTTTGTAACTTTACTATAGGAGCCTTGTGTTTTTTCGAGCGGTTGGTCGCTCGTATACTCCTCGATTTTCTTGTTAGCATGCTCGCCTGCTCGCTCTTGTTTGTTTATCTGCATGCTTAGCTCCTCGCTCTTTCTTGTTTCGAGCGGTTGGTCGCTCTGTAGTATAACTTCTTGTATTTCTTTACCGCACTATCGTTTGAGATTTTTCTACGTTCGGGAGGTCGAACATAATGAATATACCTAAAAGGACCTCTCGGACTATCACAAACCATCCTAATTTCTTCTTTGCCCACCTTTAGGATGTCTGAGAGGAGCGACGACAGCCAGAACCAGTCGGCCGCTGGAGAGTATGGGAGCGACCATACTACGTCGCCTGATACGTCAGACGTATCGGCCACCTTTCTGGATGACACATTGGAGCAGGCTGCCGAGGAGCCTCATATCGAGCAAGGTGGCGAGGAGGAGGCTTCTGCGGGTGAAAAAGGTGGCGATGCTAATGCCGAGGAGGGAGATGAAGATACAGAGAGCGAGGAAGATCTGTATCAACTGGTGAGTCGTAAGAGGCGCCGTACCGAGGATGATGATTTTATCGACGATCGGACGGAGGCGGAGGGTGGTCCTTCCAACCCTGGGGTGTCCGCGGAGTTGATTACTCGCGCTGCCCAAATTCATGGCCGCAACTATGGGGCGGTTCATGTGGTACCTCCTGCAGAAGTCAGGATCGAGGAGATGGATGATACAGAGAGGCCGGAGTTAGCCTTGGCACTTTATGAGGAGGGTGAACACTCGGTCCAACGCGGGAAGGCCCCTATCCCAGTTCAGATCGTCGATAGCGATGAGACTGAGGAGGATGATGAAGCTACCTCTCCTCGGACTAGTCCTCCCCCGAAGAGGGTCAGATTTCCCCCTCAAACTACTAGGAGGGCCGTTATTACTGACGAGGAGGAGGAAGAAGTTCCTTTGACCATCGGAGATGCCAATCGGGATGAAGCTGGTCCGAGCACTAGGTCTCCTTCCTTCTCGGAAGGGCAAAGACGGGCCATTAGAGATGCGAACAGATTCGCGCGCGAGGAGGAGACTAGCTATCACACCATTGATCCGACCACGATAGATTTCACTTTTCCAAGTGAGACCCGAGCACCCAATCCGCTCGAGAAGCAGGAGTATGAGATGCGCCTTGCTCAGATGGCTGCCGATGAGGAGAAGGCGAAGAAGAGAGCGAGCAAGCGTCGTCGCTCTGGTAAGGCTAAAAAGGCCAAAGTTGTCGAGGAGCCTGAGCCTAAAGCCACTAAGGCTGCTGAGAAGAAGTTTACGAAGAGTGCCCGCACCGTTGATCTCCCCGATCCGGAGGGCGAGAATGAGGATGGTATTATCCCGACCACCTCTTCCACTGTCAAAGTCGAGGAGATTCCTACCCTCCGATGGAAGTATTCTCTTCCTGAGAATAAATTTGACATCCTCGTGCCCAAGGAGGACCAGACTTTTTACAATGCTCCTCCTGGGTACATGGCAGTTCATTGCTTGAGCTTAGATCGAGGATGGATACTACCATTTTGTGATGCCTTCCGAGATATCTTCAACACTCTGGGGATCGCTCCTTGCAACTGGTGCCAAGTGCCTTTGGAACCTTGGTGTGCTTTGGAGTCTTTTGCATGAAGAGAGGAATCGCGCTCAACTTCCACAATTTTAACCAACTGTTCCGAGTCTCGATGAGCTCAGGGAACAAGTATTTCTACTACTTCAATGCGCGACCAGGCCTTGGTTTCATCATGGACGCTCCAAGCTCCTCGGCTATAAATGGTTTCATAGGTACTTCTACATCAAGAAGAGGAAGTTGCCTAACATGAGTGAGGAGGAGGCGGAGTGGGGAGTTCCCAAGCTTATGTTTAGAGGAAAGATCGCGGACAAGCATCCCCTGCCCGAGGAGTCCGATCCTTGGGTCATGGAGCTCGAGGAGCAGAATCGGGGACCCCATCCCGAGAAGTATTTTTACTGGGGACTAGTCCTCCAGCCACTTCCGTTTTTGGCGGGCCTTTCGCCTTATTCGTACACAGGGTATATTGGGAACCGATATACCAAAAAAGTCCTCTTCGGTAAGCTGGAAAAAAGTAGCTTTTACACTTGTATTTTTTTTCTTTGCTTGCCTTGCTTGTTTGTAGTATGTCCTCGCTTTTTTCTCTCCTCTTCGATTTTCGATCTCCTCGATCTTACTAACTTGTGTTTTTTCCCTTGCAGCCTATTGGTTCCAGTGGATCATGTCGAAGACTTTAGCTGCAAAAGAGGAACAAAGGCGGAAGCAAAGGCTAGCCAACAAGGAAACCAAGATCCTCGGTTCTCTCAACCTGACTCCTCCCCGGAACGCCGCGCATCATCGGGATGCTCTCGTGCAAGAGGGGCTCGATACGAGGGAGAACCCCGTGGAGGCCATAAAGAGGGCCGAGGAGGAGGCTGCGGGCAAAGAAGGCCAAGGAGGCCAAAGAGGCCGAGGAGGCCGCGCGCAACACGATCGAGGCGGAGAAGAGGCCCGAGAGGCCGGTAGCCAAGAAGTGAGCGAGGAAGCTCACTCTAGGGGGAAATAATGAACCTGCCCGGAAAAAGGGTAAGGTGGCCGCTTCTGGTGACGAAGTGAAGCGGCTCATCCAGATGAGCGACCTTGATCGTGCGCACGAGCTGAGCATGTGCTCGCTCCAGGTATTTCTCTCCCTTTATTTCGTTGCAAAATCTCCCAAGTGTAAAAATTGTCCTCCTCGCTAACTGTGTCTTCCTTTTGCAACTCGAGAACTTAAAGGAGGCCTATGGCCAAGTTGCTGCTGATCGAGCCGATATAGGGGTGGTGATCGAGGACCTCGAGAAGAAGCTCAGGGCTTCGGAAACCAGGGTGAAGGCTTCGGAAACTGAGGCCGGGAAACTGAGAATCAAGGTGGACGAGCTCGAGAAGGAGCTCTCCAAAGAGAAATCGAGGAGCAAAGGCTTTCAGGGTGCGTATGCTACTTTATCCATTTGCATGGAAAAGTTTAAGGCAAGCATCCTGTCTTTTCTGAAAGGAAGTCGAGTCGCTGCTGCTCGCGACTTCATGTCCTCGGCCACATACAAGATGGCTCAGAGAGACGTGCAAGTGGCGTCTCGCGAGGAGGGTTTCTTCTCATGCGTTGGCCAACTGAAGAGGGTCAACTTGCTCCCTGCTGATTTCGATCCTGATAATCGCGAGGACCTACATCCTGGAAGGCGCGAGGACCTGACTCCTTATCCCGACGAGGAGATCACCGAGGAGATGCACGAGGCGTGCGAGTTTGGTGAGCTGGTGACCGACCCAGAAGTTCCATACCCTAGCAAACCAGCTTACCTCCCCGCCTGGGTGCCCGAGTGTTTAAGGAGCGGGATCCTCTACCCGTTCGAGAAGGCGGCACTTCGGAATGCTGCTTGGGTGAAGCTGAGTGATCCGGTCATCGGGCGAGCAGCTGACTTCGTCGAGCCTGAGCTGGTCATGTATGAGAAGGCCATCAAGGAAGCTCAAGCTCAAGGGCGCGACAACGCTGAGGTTTACGAGCTAATAAGCCCTGCGCGAGGAGCTACCAGCGTGACCACTCCGGTTACTGACTTCACCGATAGCCGTACTCGCTAGGACCGGGGAACCTTCTAAAGACCGAGTATGCTCGGTCCTGTTGTAATTTTTTCCGTTTCCGTACTTGCATTTATTTTCGAACAATTTTCATTCGGCCCTTTGTGGCGCTCTTCGAAACATATCTATTTGTAACATATGTTTTTCTGCTGTTGTCTCATCGCTACTTATTTCTTTCAATAAAATTCATTGCTCTTCGCTTTCTTACTTATACTTGTGTTTTTACTAATTCCAATTTTTGTTATGACGTATAACTTGGATAGAGTAGTTAAACATGTATAAGTCAGAATCGAGAACCAATGTTCTTCGCTACGAGCTCCTCGAGCTATCGACGTAGATTCCGCGCTTCTCGATCGTTTTGACCACTAAGAAAAAAATCTAAGTGTTGAACTTAGAAAAATTTCCAAGTGTTGAGTTAGAAAGACTGGAGGTCATTCTCCTCGATTACCTCCGTCTCCTCGCTTTTTCTTCTTTAAATGGTTTCCTGATTAATTCTCTCATAGAGTTTAGAGAGCGGGGAGGGTTCCCCTTAATCATGGGAATCGAATAGCTTTTATGTAGGTCAAGTAAGCTTTCTTGATCGAGTAGCCCTATTTTTTGAGTATAGTAGTTCTATACTTGAACATTTTCTTGTTGAAAGATAGACATTGTATTGATTTGTCGGAAATGCAATTACAATGGGGGCTCCTCGGCCGGCTTGCTTACAACAACTTCTTAACAAAAACGAGAGGTACCTCTCACTTGAACCAGTGAGGAATCCTTCTCGGTCTATGGGCATTTCACATGGGTTTTTTCAAAAAGCTTTTTCTCCCCACAACTCAAGCGTAGAATCTCTGGAGGTTAGAAGTATTCCATGGGTTCTTTAATACTCTTCCCTCCACGTCTTGAAGACGATAACTTCCATTGGACCTTGCTTCAATTATCTTGTAGGGGCCTTCCCAATTGGGTTGCATCTTCCCAACTTTGCCCAGGATGTCCGCTCTTCGGAGTACTAGGTCTCCTACTTGGAAGTCTCTCTCTCTTACGCCTTTGTTGTAGGTCTTCGCGATGAGTGCTTGATATCTGAGGATGTTGGCCAAGGCGTTGGTCCTCGCTTCACTGACTGTCTCCAGGTCGAAGAGTCTCTCTGTATGATTGTCCTCGGGTTGATACCCTTGGATTCTGAGGGTTTCTACTGCCACTTCTGCTGGTATAACCGCCTCGGACCCGTAAACTAGCGAGAAGGGAGTCTCTCTCGTAGCCGTTTTTGAAGTAGTGCGGTATGCCCACACCACTCCATCAAGCTCGTCGACCCAGTCCTTGTTGGTGGCGAACCTCTTCTGCAAGTTGTTGACGAGGATCTTGTTGACGGCCTCTGTTTGCCCATTGGATTGAGGATGTCCTACAGAGGTATACCTCCTCTCAATCTTCATTTCCTTGCACCATTCATTGAATCTTTGACCACAAAATTGAGCCCCATTATCCGAGATGAGGACCCTTGGCAAGCCAAATCAACACACGATGTTCCTCCATACGAAGTTCATCACTCTTTGTTCGGTGATGGTAGATACTGCCTCAACTTCCGCCCACTTGCTAAAGTATTCGACCGCAACAATGATGAACTTCTTTTGACCCGTGCCTCTTGGGAAAGGACCGACTATGTCGATGCCCCATATGTCGAAAGGGCAAGTGATGGTGATGGGCATGAGAGGTTTCGCCGGGACGTTGATCAAATTCGCGTGCATTTGACACTCTTCGCACTTTCTCACGAATTGGGCAGCGTCTTCGCGAACAGTGGGCCAGTAGTATCCTTGTCGAATGACTTTTTGTGCGAGGGTTCTTCCTCCGGCATGGTCTCCACAACTTCCTCGATGCATTTCTCCCAGAAGTTTTTGAACTTCATGCTCGGCGACGCATCTCAAGTGGACCCCCTCGAAAGACCTTTTGTACAAGTAGTCTCCTTGCATGATGTATCGGGGAGCTTTTCCCTTGATTCTCCTCGCTTCAGCCTTGTCACGAGGAAGGCTTCCATTTTTGAGATATGTAGTTATCTCTTGCATTCAACTCGGTTGATCGTCAATTGCCAAGACGTTTGGCTTTGATGACCACAAAGATGATGCGTTGATTTTCATAAGTATCACGTTCCGGGTATCAACTCCTCCGGAGGCTGAAGCATACTTTGATAGGGCATCTGCTCTTTGATTGAGATCTCTCGAGAACTTTTCAATCTCACAACTTTCGAATTTTTGGATTTCTTCCGTGATGGCGCTCTTGTACTCAGCCAGTGAGTCTTTCTTGGTTCTGAATTTCCCCGAGATTTGCTTCTCGGCCAGTTGGGAATCAGTGAAGAGATGTAGCTTCTTCACTTCCAATGACTTTGCCATACGTAGAGCTATGAGGATGGCTTCATATTCTGCTTCATTGTTTGATACCGGGAAACTAAGAGTAACGGCGTACTCGAGTTCAGCCCCTCCGGGACTCTTGAAGTATATTCCTATCCCGACATTTTTTCCTGATGAGGATCCATCAACATGAAGAATCCAGACGTCTCCATGGTCAACTAATTATTTGGGTTTTGGAGAGACGGTCTCCGTACCCTTTGGCTCGTCGGTTTGCTCTGCCAGGAACACTTCATGCCTTTTTCTTTTGGTCTGGGACATCGCCTTAAGCTCTTTTAAAGCATCTTCCAGAGCTTGCATGGGGTTGTTTTGCTGGGGTTGCTCTTCGACCATCATCATAGCACTCTTTGTTTCTGAAGAGTTTTCCTCTGAAGTTCCTTTTGAGGGATACTCTACGAGGAAGTCGGCGATGACTTGTGCTTTCTTGGCCACGGGTGCTTGATAGTCGATGTTGTACTCACTTAGTTCAATCGCCCACCTTGCCATTCTTCCCGAATTTTCGGGTTTTTCGAGGACTTGCTTAAGAGGTTGCTTTGTCAAGACTACAACCTTGTGAGGACCAAAGTAGGGTTTTAACCTCCTTGCAGTATAAACGAGGGCAAAGGAAAGCCTCTCAATATCCATGTACCGCGTTTCAGCCCCGGCAAGTACTTTGCTCAAGTAGTAGATGGGCAAGTGGTCGTTTCCTTGGATTCGCACCAAGACCGAGCTGATAGCTTCCCCTGTCGCTGCCAGGTATAAATAGAGTACCTCTCCCTCTACGGGTTTCGACAATAGTGGAGGAGCGAGTAGATACTCTTTCAGCTTTTCGAAGGCTTCCTCGCACTCCTTTGTCCACTCGAAGTGGCTGCTCTTTCTTAGCACTTTGAAAAAAGGTAGATTTTTCTCGGCAGACCTCGAGATGAATCTACTCAATGCAATTGATTTTCCGACCAATTGTTGCACCTCATTGATGGATTGAGGTTGGGGAAGATCGAGGATGGCCTTTATCTTTTCGGGGTTTGCCTCTATTCCTCTTTCTGTTACCATGTAACCGAGGAACTTCCCCCCTTTGACACCAAAGGTACACTTCGCCGGGTTGAGCTTCATGCCATACTTTCTCAAGATTGAGAAGTATTTTTCCAGGTAACCTACATGTTGCTCCTCGGTTTTGCTCTTGACGAGCATGTCATCGACATATACTTCCATTGTTTTACCCAACTCTTCTTTGAACATTTTGTTAACCAACCTCTGATAGGTCGCTCCGGCGTTCTTAAGACCAAATGGCATCACGTTGAAGCAATACACATTGCCATTAGCGAAGAAGGCAGTCTTAGGCACATCATCTTTGGCCATTTTGACCTGGTAGAAGCCCTGGTATGCATCCATGAAACTCAGGAGGGCGCATCCAGCGGTGGAATCGACCAGTTGGTCGATCCGTGGGAGAGGGTATGGATCCTTCGGGCAAAACTTGTTGAGCCTTGTGAAATTGTTGCACATTCGCCATTTTCCCGGACCTTTCTCCACGAGGACCACATTGCATACCCAGTCGGAGTATCTCACCTCCTTGATGTGACCTACCTTAAGAAGTCTTTGGACTTCCGCTTCTGTAACATTCCGTTTTTTTTTAATTTTTAATTTTATTATTTAATTACCTGAGTAATTTATTTTATTTGATAATTTAATTAATTTCCTTCCCTGCGTAATCGAATTCGATTTTGGAAAGCGTGTAGTAGTAATTTGTCTCGTTTCGCCATTGGACTAGCTAGCAATCTGATAATTTATGGCCCCAAATCTAGTGGTGAGTTCTGGCCCAATTCATGAAGCCCATCAGCTAGCCCATCTCATCCAACCCTAGGCCTACATTTTGCTTCACCTTTCTCACTACTCTTTCCTCCCTCAAACGCCTCCACAAACCGAAGAAGAGAGAACAAAACCTTCTCTGCCTCTCTCGCTCATCATCAAACTCCATTGTGTCTCATCATCATCACTTTTCATTAGTTAATTGTCATTACCACCATAATCATCACTTTTCCTCATCACCTCATCATCGTCATCAACCGAGCATCGCCGTCAACTTGACCGGCGCCAGATTCAGTTCGACCCAGCTCTGCTCCGGTTCGATTGCAACCGTATTGCTCCTCCCCGGTTCGTTTCGGTTCCGTTCGATCCGTGTTGCCGGCCCGATCAGCTGACCGCACGCGCGCCGCCGCTCCGATTCATCGCGCCGCCGTGCCCAATCCGTCCGATCTCCGATCCCGTTCCGTTTGCTTTTTCCGATCTCGATCAGTGAGTTCGTTCTGTCCTTTCGTTTCAGATTCAACTCGATTACGAATTCGATTCGAATCTCGTTTTAATTTTCTTTTCTTATTCTTTCGATTTGCAGATTAATTCTTTTCACTTTCGAAGGTAAATCTCGAATCCTTTGCTGTTTCTTTCGATTCGAAATTAGTATTCTGTTTCGGACATTTGTACCCCTGGACCGATTTACCCTTGTTTGTTCTTGTTTGTTCTGACCTTGTTATTCGATTCGAACTGAGAACCGGGACTTAGGATTGTTAGATTGTTGCTGCTGTTGTTGGACTTGTATTTTGACCTCGTATGTTGACCTTGGTTTTCTGTTGACCTCGAAAGGACTGTTTTGGACTTTGTTGATATTGTTTTGAACTCTGTGGACTGATTTGGGAAATCTGAAAACCTAAAGGACCTATTTGCAATTTTCCTTTGACCGTAGTTGACTGACAGAGGACTTTTTCGTAAACCTTTTTGTTCTGTGAGGACCGATAAGTATGTTTGGAAAACTTCTGGTTTGTTTGTACTGTCTGTTTTTGAAAAGGGTTCTTTTGCAATTTACCACTGAGGGTATTTTTGTAATTTCCAGTATCTGAAAACCGAAAGAGTATTTCTGAAATTGTTTCAAACTTAGTTTCTGTTTTTATAAATTAGTAATGACTTGACTTGCTAGCTTAGTTGGTTAGGTTCTTGCTCGACTAACTTTGAGGTCCCGAGTTCGAACTCCATCTTTATCATTTCTTTTTCAACCTTTGTCCTTCCGTCCGTTCGACTTCTTTTTCAACCTTTGTCCTTCCGTCCGTTCGACTTCTAAAGTGTGTTTAGTACTTTCTTGTTAGGTTCTCCGTTGTTCGATAACCCGTAAGCTCATTACTCGTTGGAGATCTTTTGCTCACAAGTTAAGGTGAGTGTTCACCCCTAAACCTATTATTTGCGAAAAACTGGAAGGATATGTGACAACTTGTACCTACTATTACTATATACTGTTTTACTGAATGCTTCTGCGTAAAAGTATAAGTCCTAAGTATGACTATTTACTTTTCTGTTTGTTGCTACTCTGTTCTGGACTGACTTTTCTGCAGGAACATCTCTCGGTGTTGATCATCTGTATCTGTTGTTCTGTATCTGTTCTGTTTCTGTGTGACCGGTCGATTAGGTCGTAACTAGGTAGACTTGGGTAGTAGAGGACTATCGGGTTTGCTTGGTTATTGCCTAGTCTAATCCCTTTTAGACGCGAGGCAGAAGTCGCTGAGATCTATTAGGGTCGTAGGATCTGTTTCCCCAAAGTACACGGGGGTTTCTGTTTCTGTCCGGAGTTGTGCACCCTCTGGAGGGACTTATAAGGGCATTCTAGGAGTAGGAGCAATAAGGCGGGCTGCACCAACGGTCTACAACTTACCTGTTCTGTTATTCTTTTATGTGTGATCTGTTCTGTTCATTTGTTTTCTGAAAAGGATTTTGATTTCAAAACCGTTTACTTTCTGTTTCAACTTAGAACCTCACTGAGATCCTTTATCTCACACTCTTTTGTTTTCAAAATTCCTTCCTTCCAGATACTGCTGAGGATGTTCGCGATTAGGATGCCAGCGACTGAGAGAAGTGTTTGGGGTGTCATGGGATTTTATTTCAAATTAAGAAGATGAACTTTTTACTGTCTTCACTCGTTGTTTCATTTGAATTCTAAGTATATCGTTGGATATTTACTTGTTTCTGTTAGCACTGTGCGCGTCAAAGATTATTTTGGCATTAATTGTCAACCGTTGCTATTAAAGTTATTTTGGATTTTCTTTTTAAAGAAATTATTTTGTTTTCAAAACCGGTACCGTTACAGCTTCTATGATGGCATTATCTTCCGCACTGAAGTCTCTTCGCTTTTCTCTGATGTGGGTGATCGACGGGTCTACGTTCAGACGGTGAACGGCGACACGTGGGTCGATCCCCTTGAGGTCCTCGGTACTCCACGCGAAGATATCGTTGTTATCCTTCAAGCACTGGATGAGTTTCATCCTGACTTCAGTGGTCATCTCGGTGCCGATTTTTGTGACCTTGTCGGCACTTCCTTCGACAATTTGGATTTCTTCTAGGGCTTCTCTTGCTTCAATTTTGTTTTCCTCAAAGAATTTCTTCTTTTTGGAAGAGGGTGGGACTGGTGGAATCACTTGATACTCCTCGAGCTCCTTAACAACTCCTACTAGAGTATCCTTGTCTTTCTTCATGATCGCTTTTCTTCGCCTAAGTGACGGACTTGGCTTTTTTGACTTTCTCTTCACTCGCCGAACCGTGTAGAAACGATAAGGCGCATTGTGAACTAGGGGTGTTTCCTCGGATGACTGCCCTGGGTTTGGTTCTCCGATTGCAACCCTAGAAGTGAACTTGGCTGACATGGTGTAGCATTCCCATGCTTCTCGTATGTCTCCTACTTCTTGTCCAATTCCCAAAGGAGTGGGGAACTTCAACTTGTTGTGGACCGTGGACACTACGTCTCGGAATTGGGAGAGACCGGGTCGCCCTAGGACTGCAAAATAATCAAACGGCATATCGACGACCACGAAAGGAACCTGTTGCGTCACTCGTCTAGGAGCGCTACCCATTGACACCGTGAGGTTGATCATTCTGAGTGGCATGATAGGTTGTCCTCCAAATCCTACCAATGCGCTCCTCACTTCTCTGAGCCCTTCCCTTGGGTTCATTTGCATCCTTTTCAAGGTTCCTGTGAAAATCAAGTTTGCCGAGCACCCGGTGTCGACGAGGATCCTTCCTAGCTTGTATGATTGAACGTCCAAGGAAACTACGAGTGGAACGCAAGGATCATAGATGTTCCCTCCTCCGGCATGCTTCAGAGGTATCTCGCTATCATCGAAAGAGATAACATTGGTTCCCGGTCGTGCGGCTTGAGCATACTTCACATCTCGGACCCTAAGGTTGTCCGCCGTAATCTCCCTCTGATTACGAGTGTCGCCCCTTGAGGGTCCTCCTGCAATTGTGAGAGTGTGGATGCTTCCATTCACGGGGCGATTCTCATAATTGTTGTAATTATGAATGTCATTGTCCTGAGGATTTCCTTGGTAAGGGTGCTCGCTCCCACTTCGAGGTGGTGGGGGCAGGAGTGCCAGGGGTTCCTCCTTCCGGATGTAGTTAACCAATTGACCGTTACGTATCATCCTCTCAATTTCGTTCTTGAGCTCGACACACTCATCTGAGGTGTGCCCTTTCCCCTTGTGAAACTTGCAAAATTTCTCCGAGCTCTTGTTCCTTTGATTTTCCTTAATCGGGGGTGGCCATGAGACGTCTAGATTCCTCGAGACTATATAGTTCAAGATGTCGGATCTTGGCCTATTTAAGTCTGTGTAGTTGCTATATCGTCTTGGAGGTGACCTTCTAGGAGGAGACCTCTTGTCTCTGAAATCATTTCTAGAGTTGCCCTCCTTGATCAACCCAAATTTTTGCTCTTTCCTTAGCTTCCCGGGATTTTGGGGGCGAGGAGGGTACTCCTTCTCTTTTTCTTTTTCTTTCCCTTTTTCCTTGGGAAGATTGGTTCTCACGGTGACCGTTTTTCGGAATTCCTCAGCCTCGAGGAAATCCTTGCAAACTTTGGCAAGTTGTGCTTCATTCTCCACACACGATGCTGAGAGTACATCTTGGAATTTGATGTTGGTAGTGTTACCATACAAGTATTCTTTCCTCTCATTGATCGAGTGGTCTTCGACTTGGAGGGCTGCTTCATGAAAGCGATTGATGAAGTCCCTCAAGTCTTCGTTGTTTTTCTGAACAATTTCAGCCAAGTATCTCACCCGTCTCTTGGCGTTCATTACCTTCTCGAAACTCCTTGCAAACTATATGACTTGATGGATCGGTGAGGGAGGCGCGACCACCACTTCATGGCTTCTTCGGAGAGGTTAGCCGGGAAGAGGAGTGCTTTGGTCCTTGAATCATGACCGTAAGCGTCCATTTTAGTGCCAAATCTTACCAAGTAGTCCTTTGGACAACTTGTTCCATCATAGCTTTCGAAGGTGGGGAACCCTCTTTCGATTTTGGCCTGGTGGCTTCTAATCTCATCACACAAAGGGCTCGGATCTTGGTCTTGCTCTTTCTCTTGGACAGTTTCTCGTAGAGTCTCTATCTGAGCATCAAGTGCTGATTTCCTCGCGTTGAGTTCCTCCAAAGTGAACCTCCTCCCCGTGATCGGGTCGATCAGGGGGGTTACCTCAACTACTGTTCTCAATGCTTGATTCTCCTCCACTGCTTCTTGTTGGTTTTGAGAAGTTACCTGATTGGGGGTGACTTGATTGGGGAGAGCGGGTGGTGTAGCGACCACCTGAGCTCTATTTTCTTGTTGAGCTACATTTTGTAACGATGCCCGTATCCTTCTATCAATCAACTCTCTCAAGTCATTCGGGGCACCTTGGGGTCCTAACTTCGATTGAATTCTTGATGGTCCAACTCGAGATTGGATCGGCCTTGTGTTGGCTCTCGAATGTGCTTCATCTTGTGCAACTGGTGCTCTTCCTTGGGATTGACGAGGAGCGACCATGGTGTCACGGGGTTGCTCTTGCACCGGCGCTGGTTGTGCTCCCTGAGCTTGTATCTCAGTGTTAACCCTAACAGCCTCATTACCCCCGACGTATCCTTGTAGAGTAAGAAGGAATAGACCGTATTGAGCTTCGCCCATCCCGAAGTCTGATGGTCGGACTACACGTCCATCAGGAAGGGTGAAGGTCAATGCGGCCGGTTGAGGAGGGTTCCCTGCTACGAGAGGTTGGTTGATTGCTACTGGAGGAGGCTGCCCCCTAGGTTCGGCGTTGTTCGGGACTCTCAACGCTCCATAGGCATTTCCTACCGGGATTCCTTGCGGGTTGTTTTCGCCCGATCTTTCATTTTGGGAGTTGGTGACATTAGTGAATGCCCCCTCCGTGTAATCCCGATTCCTTGCAACATTGTTGTTTCTCGGTTCCCTCGGAGCACCATCCGTTCCTCCTCCGCGACCGTTACTAGAGGGACGGCCTCTAGGTCGAGGAGGGTTCCTGGGTGGTGCATTAGCAAGACGGTTGCTTCTTCTGGGAGGCATATTCGTGAAGGGTCACGAGGAGGGTTGTGGCTCGACTAGTAGGGCAAGGAATGACCTTTCGTGTCGTTTCCCACAGACGGCGCCAAATGTTGAAGGGTAATTCGTGTTTCTTTCTAAGTTCACAATGAGTCGCCAGTCTAAGTCATTCTAGTTCTTCTTCTTGTAGTATTACTCTGAGATAGGAAATGAGCCTTCTTGTAGCTTCCTCGTACCTGAAATAGACTAAAGGGGGGGGGGGTTAGTGTCTCTTGCCTGGTCTGTAAGGTATCAGATCGGAGAGGCGACTTTACGAGTAGGGAGTTGTGAGGCTTCCCTAGTACGAGTAGTGAATGTGATGCTCGAGAGGTGATATTAATGCTTACTGTTGAGGAGTAAATGAGGCCTTTATATACTTGTGACCTTTCAACTTTCGGTAGCGTAGGATCGCGACACGTGTACGGGTAGGATTGAGGCCTTCCTCGGCCCAGGCCCATTAAGGAGGTCCATGGGCCTTGGCCCAAGGGAGCAACCATGGCTGGTCGCTCAGGGTCCTCGTGCCTTCCTTGTACGTGGAAGGTGCGAGTAGTGTCCTGCTCAGTTTCTGTCAAGGAGCGTTACCTTGACGTAAGGTCTCCTCGAGCTCAGTGGCAGCTTTGTCCTTGTGAGGAGCTTATTTTGAGGGTTGTCCTCCCAGTGATGGTCGGACCCTATGTTGGTCGGTCCACACCTTAGTGACATACTTGGGTGTGGTCGTGCCCCTTGAGGGACGGCCTATGATGCTTTGTCGCGCTCTTAGACCGCTCCAGTTCGTACATGCGGACTGGACATATTTCAACACTAACATTTCTATTTATCGATTTACTCCTAATCGCTCCTACGAAGTAGCGTTGTACATACACAAAAAGCCAATTAAAAGGAAACTTCATAAACACAAGTTGAAGAAGATTTCTCCTCTACACTATAATATCTTCTTTGCTATTCTATGATATAATCTAACAGTTTTTATCTAATACCTAATTGCAAAATGAATTCGTCGCTGCATGCACTTTGTAAATATGAAAACAACATTGAATCAAAAGAAAAAAAATCTGGGGGTTGTAAACTGACCTGAAAAGGTCACCTCAATGGTCAAAGTCCGGCGGTTCTTGCTCCCAGGTGGTCGTCCACGACCCCGTTTCTTTCGACTCAACATTGGGGTGTTGTTAATCGGAGGAATCGACTTATCGGATGCCATTATCGGAGTAGTGACTTCTTCAACAGTGATGTAGTGACTTGAATGAATAAGGAGGTTTGTATACTTTGTTTTTAACGGAGAGGAAGTCAAAGAGTCTCTCCTGTTTCAAGAAACGTTGTTGCCCTATCAACGTTTTTACTGTTTTTTTTTTAACGCAATATTTCTTTAATTTCTATTTGTAATTACGAAACATTTTTTCTTTTACCTATATTTACTCATTAATTGTTGCTTTCTGTTTTTAATTACATAGATGTACAAGCTAAGTTTTTTATTTTTTATTTCTTTTTTTTTTTTGAACGTATAGAACTCATGTGAAATACGAAAAAATTGTTCGTAGCAACTTGGAAAGCAAAATTCCATTAGACAATTAAACAAAACATTACACGGGCACATTGATTTCTTGATGAGAACAACAAAGAACACACATTACTGACACGAATAATATTGGACCACAATAAGCTAGCTTCCCATATGCTATAACGATTAAATGAAAACACCACATGAAACGACAACAATTAATCCTTGAAGACAGTCACAGTCCAAAGGAAATTGTCACGCTTGTCAATCTCGAACAGAACCGCGTCCCCCTCATTAATATTGTGCTGCTGGATAAACATTTTCCAACCTTTTGTCATGCGAACAAATTGACCCCAAATATGGACCACGGCGGGAGTCGTGCTTCTATGACCTTTATATTTCAAACGAATCTCCGTACGCTTTTCGGTCAGCACATTAACAACGAATGCCTTAGGTATTGCCTGTAAATTATTAAGAATACAACCCAAGTCAAATGGAGGATGTGGTTAATATAATTAAACTTAAATTAAGCTTTGATTGTTTTATATACCAGAAGGTGACGGCCGGTGACATAACCATTGGCCATGTACAAGGCAAAGTGTTTCTTGTTGCTTCGAGCCTGCAAGGCCTGGTGCCAGGCCGTAGAGACTGCCTTCTCCCTCCTGCTAGACGTGTCATAACGTGGGTGGCGAGCTTCATTCACATTCACAGACGTTGCACCTACATATATTGCAATACAATTCATTAAATTCATCATATTTTTCATAAATTTCCACGAACCTTAAGCCTTTTTACTCCTTACCCCTTGATGTGGATCCTATCCGAACCCTTGGTAAATTCGGAACGTAATCTTCGTCCTCACTGTCAGATAAGTCCGAGTACGAATCATAATCGTCCTCCGACATTGATGATTCACTATCATGCGTATTTTGAGAGTATGCCTTCCGTCCTCTATGTTTCCTTCCCGAACCAAACAAGTTCAAGGGATCACCTGAGTAGTAGTTGGGTGCGAACTCGAGCTTAACACCTTCAGCATCTTCCACTGACACTTTGAAGACCTGTTTCTCCTCAACATATTTGAACGTGAGGAGGTCGCCATTTCTTAGGTCAAATGTCTCGTGGAATTCCCTCCACCTGGTGTCCATCCAAAGTGTGGTTCCATCAATATCATCAGTGAGCCCAATTTCAAAAGGAAGGCATGAATTAACCCCTAGTACCATCGTAAGGCCTAATTCATAGCCAAGCTTCCTCCGGAATGCAAGACGTACAACCTGTTAGCATTAATCATGAAAAATGTCATGACAAGCATCCAAATAAGATGAAGGTAATTGATAAGAAAAAACACGAAAGACAAGATTTTTTATTTTCATGTAGTAACTTACGGCCCTGTCGACGTTGTTATCTCGTATGAGCTTAATGAATCCCTTAGCTTGGCTCATCCTTTTTTTTTATTAGTTGTTTTAGTAGTTAGTTTAGTTGTTGATGTGTGTATACAACTTAAGATAGCACATGGATTTATATAGATGAGTGGACATACCAACTTGTAATTGCAGAAGATTGCCTTAATCTATTGGAGAAGGCCAACATTATTACTACTTTATTAATTTGCCCCTACATAATTCTGATCTTTACACTTTTCCATCTAGTTGAACTTGAGGCCAACTTATTGATGATGGCAGTATTGAATTTAGCTTATAGAATTTGCAATGTGAATGAACACCACAGATTCCCAACATTACGTGGAGGGCAAATACATGTTGGATATGACTTATGCATGGGAACATGATGAAGACTTATTGCCATTATTTTCCTAAAGCCTTATCATACATGTAAAGACTAGCATTGCAACTTAGTTTTTTTTCTTTTTTTCCATGCAAATTATTAAAGAACTTTGTTTCACGGACATGGAGAACTTTTAATGAATATTGTAGTAATTGTGAGGCAATTCCTTGTTAAAGGTGTTGCTTCATTCAAGTGTAATGTAATTAAGTTAGTTCAATACCAGGTATGAAGATAATTTGAGTTAGAACCGCTGTTTAAAAAAGTTAGAAGTAATATAATTAATTTTATTTTTTGACAGTTTTTAATAATGGAAGCCCAACTTTAATTCACCAAACTGATGGTCAATTTTGTAAGTTACAACATGTATGACTACAATCGTAACTTCCCAATCCAATATTGTAATAGCAACATGGATTTAAATTGTTACACTAGAGGGCCAAATATAAAACTGCATGGCAGAACATGAACCTGTAAAATTACATACACATATATGCCGACTGGGTAGATGACAAAAAACCTGAAATGCAGTCTTGGAGTAAACAATGAGGTGATTAAAAAGCTACATTACAAAGAAACTACAGAACCTTATAAAATGCAGCAACATTGCGCACTATAAAAAATCTGTCACGCCATGGTTTGTTTTGTAGCTAGCTATGTGATGCATGTGAATACAGATATGTACAATTTCTTTATATTGTGTTGTCATTCTAGTGATTAAAGTTTTTGTCAACTTCCCAATGCAATTTTACACCACAACTTGAATGCATGTGAATGATGCACCTCACAGCTTTATTCATTGGCAAAGATACAAGAGATAAAACAAGACAATTCATAGGAGTACAATCATACATGCAGCTTACTCATAGAACTTGTTAAATACTGTGATTCGATCCCATATTCGAACAAGTATGATAGTAATCAACCCGTGGTTGCAGCATTAATTTGACCGTATATTGAACGGGAGCTTGAAATTTATGAATTGTCGGTATACTATAAATTTTGTGTACGCATAAAATATTGAACCTTTATGATTATTTTGTGCAACTCAAACAAGGTCCAGTTGGACCACATAACCCAAGCTTATTTATATATGTGGCAATTGAGAAGCCATTCTCCACTCCAACTTAATAAACAATCTTCAAAATGGATCCACTCCCACAAGAACATTACCTTTTCCCAACAAGTTCGAAGTGGTGTAAAGCTGTGACAGAAGATTTTCTTTTTCATATGAGGCATGGAGTGGATTACATTCCGGACTTTGATTCGGTGGATTTCCCCAAGCCTGGAATCATTGAAAGGACTCGTAGAAAAGTAGACAAGGCGTATGGGGATTACAAGGGCCACTACAATTTACAGGCATGTAAAGAGAAATTCAATCTTCTATTTGATAGGTTTAGGTGCTTTGGTTATCTCATCAATGCCGGTTGTGTTATTTGGAATGAGCATGACAATATTATCATCATCACAGATCAAGCACGGTTTAACTCTATATCTGAGGTACGCCCCATAAATTATATTACTACTACATCACCCTTGAAGTTCGTTAGTTAGGCGTAATTAAATAAAATACAGGTTAATCATCTCACAAAAGCTTACTCGGTAAAAGGTGATCCAGATTGGCAGAGGTTGAAATGGTTGTTTTGTGAGTATGAGGAATACGTAAATCAAGTGCCGAAGAAGGCTAGAAAACTTCCGCTTTCAGGGGAATTCTACTATCCTTAGCCTCTTTATCTTTATTACTGCAACTCCAAAATGTTGTGATATCATCGTTATCGATTCTTCAAAAATGTGATGGTAGTAATGCACTTGTTCTTTACTCTTTCTTAACTGACAACTTCAAATCTTGTTGGATGAAATCTCATGTATTAGTGTTCGTTAATAACGTGTACGATGTTTGAATCAAAATTCATATTTGTAGTAAAGGACGCAAACTATATACTCATATTAGAATATGAATTGCAAACACGAATATGAGAAACATCAATTTAAACTGCATTACAAAAATACAAAGTACTAAATAGCTTTTTATTGGGTTCAACAACTTAGCATGGCCACATGGTACTATGAGACCCTGTACCTAGTTCACAAATTCAGCGGTTTCAAATACCTCCCTAAATCTAACCTTCCTTAGGCAGTTAGATTTGTACATTTCAAATGAACCAAATATAACCTCTAACTCGCTCCAATGGGGATCGCCTTAGTAAGCATATGCTTCGGTGAGGTAGTCTTCCTGGTGCAGAAATTGGAAAAAAAAAATCAATTTCTATGAAGGGTAGATATAGTTAAAACATAAACAATTTGTACACGACCTAAAATATAGTAACAAACTAAGGAACCAACTTACATTGCAAGCCCTTTCCCATTCGATGCAGTTTTGTGTTAGTAAGAAACCGAAACATCGGAACCTGTCAAATAAGAAGCTCAAATGAAATGAACATTCTTGCATCGTATAGTCCCAAGGATAGTCTTCGAACTTTTCTGAAATTGTCGTATACGCCTTCTCAACAACACGCAAGTGAGGTGACTGGAATATGTTTAAACCTCCTAGTTGCTTTGCTTCATGGCTCAAGGATTGAACAAAACAATCTACCACGAGAAAATTCCAACTGCTGCTGTGTGGAAAAAACAAATCTGGTTGGACACGATAATAAGAGAAATCCATATTCGTGATGGAATTGGGTGAGAAGGGTAGTAGTTACTAATAAATTTTCAAAAACATTGCTTCCCCAAATAAACATTTTATAGTCACACTTCTTTTGTCTGAAAGCAATAAATTACTGCCGTTAAAATAAATTTACATATCATGATTACAATGTGCTTCATTTAAAATTTCTGCATAGAAACAAAAAAAATGTACACATGTACTACTTAGAACTATCCAATTGTGCCCTCTACCTTTCTTTATAAATAAGAGAGCACGCATGCTTGTTTCCCACACCACATGTGATCTTCCAACTAACTTAAAGATTTCAACACTTAGGTAAGGTAAGTATGAGCATTCAAGTGCCAGCTACATTCTCGAAGGTAATAGGTGCAAGGGAAAAACACACTTTGGTGAGTATTAGAAAATATGTGATTGAAGTTAAATTTTGTTTAATGATATTCCCTAAGGAAAAGTTTTCTATAAAATACAGGAACTACCACATGATTTTTGTGAGAAATACGGGTTTGAACTAGACGATGATATCATCGTCCAAGAAGGCAATGGAGTTCCTTTCCAAGTTGGCATTACTCGTGAAAACGGACACGTACTTCTTCTTCGAGGATGGACCACTTTCGTAGAGCATTACGGGGTCCGGACTGGTTACACAATTCATTTCAGGTATCACGGCCCTCCCGGTTTTGCGGTAACCATTCTCAACAGGGACAATGATGAGGTCGATGGTCCTATAGGAGACGAATCCCAGAGGCAGTATGGTTATAACCCTTCGATGCCTGAAAATCAGATCAGAAATAAAAAACGTACCCACATATGAATTCGTATAGAGTCATGTGAGATTTCTAGTACATGTCTTATTATGAAGTTTTCATAGGATAATAAATGTACCTTCTGCAGTATATTTGTTTTCCAGTTCCTATTAGTTGTAAGATTATTCATCGTTCACCTCTAAAAGTCTTGTTAACTCTTTTTTAACTCTTGCATCTTGGTTGTGATTTTCTTATCTTTCGTCCTTTAAGGTTTAATCTTAATGGATTTTGAATATGTCATATTTAGTATTGATAGCTTTTCTTCCAAAAACAGTACATACAACCTGAATTCAAGGATATATTGCTATTGATTTCGTGCACATTTGGGTCGCTGGTTGACAGATTTTATGGCAATGTTATGGACATGAGAAATTGAAGAGAAACTTGATTGGAAGCTGTCCCTCTATAAACATACTTTACATTCTTCAACTGTCATCAATTGAACCAAAACTAACCTCATAACCATGCAATCTACCACCTGGAAACAAAATATTGACTAGTTATTTGCAAACAAATCATGTACTTCAACTCTGATTGAGTGTCTACAAAGAACAACACATTTAAGGGATAGTATCTACTCTGACTCATAACTACTATCAGATCCATCATATCCCCATGACTCCAGGATGAAAGTTACATCAATTCGGCTAATTTCAGGAACCGGCTAGACAAACTCTCCTATCATATTTTCGGACGGGTAATATGCAGCTGAAGTAACATCAAAGGTAGTTCCCTCAAAGGCTTCGCTTAAGAGTAAATGTGAGCTCTCGTACTTGCTGAAGTACTGTGTAGCTGAGAAAAACATCTGCAAAGAGTAATTAAATAGTATGAGTGTGTGACTACTAAAAGAGTCGGGATAGTTCCATTAGAGAGTATTACAAGGATGCAACCATATTGTCACCTTCTTTATACCCAACTTCAGGACTGTTGGAATGTAAAGTGATCTGTGCTCATGGTAAATCTCTACTCCGGGCAGACGGGTGAGATAAGTCCATGCATTATATCGCAATACCAAGAGGCTTAATTTGGCAAGAACAAAATTCTTGCTAAAACACTGCCCATCATAAAACTGATGGAGAGACTTAGTCCATTTCCCTAGAAAAAACATCTCCACGTGCCCCCTACTAAGTCGTGAACGACTAGTATCTCTCACGAATTGTAGTAAAGTCTCATCGTGCCTTGGAGACCATGTTGTGTCGGGTGGAAAGATACACCTGAGGGTACCACAATAAAAGGTCTTTCCAGGGGTACCCATATAGGCATTGCAGTTTGAAATGTGATGAGTAAGACTAGTTCATTGCCAAATGAGGTACATAATGTTCACACAAATAAAAGGTTCACACAAACTAAATGATCACAATATGGAAATCAAGCAACGCGCGAACACGGGTACATCAACTTAAGCAGAGTTTACAATCACTAATCAATCACGGAAACAACCCGAAAGTTAAGAAAACATGGAAACAAATAGTAAAATCCTACAAATTTTGAATTTTTTTTGTTCTCTTCCCATTTTTCTACTGAAGCATGGGGTAGGACACATTGCTTAGGAAAGGAAGGTTGCAATGGAGATTTAATTAGCTTGAAAGGGATGACGGTGACTGAGGTTTCCAGAGCACGCCTTCAAACAAACACACAGAAGGAGTTTGAAGGCTTTGCAACATCATTTGGTTAGCCTTCGTAAGTGTAAGTAGGATCAATGTGGTCTAGTTCCTCCTCCGCCTCAGTTATCTCGCCTATCAGTGTCGTTGTGTTTCCCAGAAGATCAACTGTGTCCCAAAGAAAGCACTCCGGAGACGTCCAGCGAATGGCTCAACCCTGTCAAAGTATTCTGTGGCGTGATCGAACATCTGAAAACAAAGAAAATATTATTCTTATCCCACCTCTTCTCATAAGTCTACTATCATATATTTAAAAACTGAACACAGTGTGAGATGCATTTATATGTTTAGTTATATTTTTTGAGAATGTAAAAGGGGAACACTTACGCTCTCTATTCCAGGCTTAAGCACGCTTGGGACGTAGATCTGAGTCTAGTGATTATATAGGGAAACACCAGGCAGACTCTTGATGTAGGTCCATGCGTTGTGCCGCATGACAAGGTTGCTGAACAGCTCCAGCAACATTTCCTTTGTGAAACACCAACCAGGCTGCACAGAATGCATCTCAATAGTCCACTGAGACAAATAGGTCTTCTCCACAGCATCCCTTGTCATCATGTCCGGGGAGGCAAACCTCGAAGCACAAACCATTGTTAGCAACAAGTCTTCGTGGATATCATTCAGACGAGGAGGACCGAAGTTGCAACCTTGACCACAAACAAATGTCTCTCCCTCCATGTTCTCGACTGTAAATTGAAGCGTTTGATTTACTAGGGCCTAATTATTAGTGCATTGTAATGCATATTTGACACGTCATATGAGAAGTTATACAAACCACACAGTGAACAGGATGTATAGAAGGCATTCAATGATAAGTATATCCGTGGAAGAAAACAATTTCGAATAGTGATAAGCATAACAAATAACTTGTGATAAAGACAGCATGACATAGAGTAAGCACGCAAGTCATACGAGCAGAACAAGAACATGAGAATTAGAGATAGTTATTTAGAACAAGTATGATCACCTTTCTTTGTTAACTCTTGAAAGATGGAGTTGTCTGGCTAACAGTTTGAAGATGTTTGGTAGATTTTAATTGTGTGAAGAGTAGTATAATATGGAGGAAAGATGACTCTGGGTGGTTTGGGAAAGTAGAACATTGCACCCCCCCCTTATATAAATATGTTTTACTTTTCAACAGGTGCATTTCTGTACAGACATCATGTTCCCCCAATTCATTGTTCATGTACAATATTTAATGCTTGCAGAACAACTCTAATTGTATGCCCTAGTTTTCCAAATTATCTGTTCATTTACCTACAAAAGCAACTTTGTTTCTTGTATCCACACACATTTGAATTACTAAAAGAAAAGTAACTCTATGGTTTGCATTTGTCATTTCAGCCATATTGACAAACAACTTTGCAGTGGAAAAGAATCAGATTCTTCTAACTTTTTAGTACATGCCTTTGTTATTTTTTTTTATGTAAATGAGGACCATAGAGCTAATAATGCCACCTAGTATGTACTCATTCGTAGTTGAATATTGATCATTATTTTATTCCGATTAACATAATACTACGTCTAACAGTTAACTCTTTCGCGTTTATGTACGAAAAATGATAACGATGCATGAACCAATATATTGAATTGAGTTTGAAATAGTTTACAGCTTAATATGTATGATTGCAACAGGTCTTCAGTTCAATTTCTAATGCCAAATAACTTGTTCTTCCTATGTGCTGTATAACTTAGGAAAAATTTGCATATAAAAGTCATTCAAGCTGGAAGATTCCCCCTACTTTCACTTTTACCGAGTTGTCAAAGTGAAACAACATTCACAACATTGTATTCACCCTACCCCTGCTACTCCATAGTAATTACACAAGAGAGTGCATGAGTTTTCCTACAAGACAGTAGACTGATAGAGTTTTCTTTAATTTTTTCATGTGAAGTTACAGCTACATGCGTGAAAAATGCTCCAGCACTCTGTTTTCGTGAAAGTAAATTATTTAACCTGTTTCATTTTAGCTTTTAACGCAGCATAGTATTTCAATTTTGGCTTCTTTACATCTTTTTGCTCTTATATAAGAAGGAATCTGCTTATGAAGTCCTACATACAAAAAAGAAGAAGCCTTTATCTACCAAGCCTACTTCCCAAAAACAAGAAAATTTCCAAGAAATTATCTTAACTTAAATGGAATTCCTACCACAGGACCATTATTTGTTCCCCAATGGGCACAAATGGCGTGAAAGTGTGGTTGATGATTTCGTTTATCATCTGAGGTTGGGGATGGTTGAAGTGCCACACTTTAATCTTCTAGATTATCCCCAGCCTCATGTGATACGAAAAGCTATCAAAAAACTAAACAAGAAGTTTGGTGATTATGATATCCAATATACGGACGAAGAAGGTGAAAACGAGTTTAACCGCCTCTTTGACAGATTCCGCTGCTTCGGTTATCTGCTCAATGATGGTTGCATTCAGTGGGATGAGTCCAACAATAGCATTGTGATTGAAAACTATGTTCGTTTCAATGTTATAGTCCAGGTGTAGTTTCCTCAATTCAGTACTTCAACTAATTGATATCTGTTCGTGTAATTTAAACTTGTATTCATAAGTTCATTTCCCTTATTATTGCAGGCAGATGAGCTAACTACGACATATGCTTTCAAGGGGGATCCGGACTGGTATCGATTGTGCTCTTTGTTTGGATCCTATCTAGGTTACGTCGAACTCGTTTTGCGCAAGGCAAGGCAGCTACCAATGAGTGAGCACTACAATTATCCTTACGGTCGTTATTGTCCGAGGAAGCTCCTGCAACAACTCTATAGGCAAGCTGTGCGTTTCAGAAGAAATTAGCTTGGCTTTCCAATCGTATTGCTTACTAGATTGAAGGTCGAGCAGACTTTGTTTTCTTTTCGATTTCTTGTAATGTGAGTGTTTGAAGTATGAGTGTGAGTGTAGATCGTGTGTGTTTTTCCATTTCCTTATCTGTTATTGAACTAAGTCAATTCGTGAAATGCATCTGAGTTTGTTTTAATTCAAAATTGGCAAACTCTGAAAAGCTCAGTCTAGCACAAAATGCATGAACAAACCTGGTCTTTTTTTGTTCTCCTTTGAAATAGCAGTACAATATGAAACTAAACTACGAGGTTAAGGGCCAAATAAATAAGCAATAGAAAATGGGAAATTTCAACCAACTTAATACGACAGGTCTTTAATTGTCTATAAAGTCGTTAACATAGCTTCCATACATATTGACATGAGTAAGAACAGTATGATTCAACAAAATAATAAGGCTGAAGATAGGTTAAAGGCCTGATTTGCATAGTTTGCTATTCAAGGCTCACTACTAATTAGTTTTTAGCCTACAAAAGAATCTGCCTATAACATCAATAAGAGAGGCACTTTCAAAGTGCCTTCTCGATGATCATAGCTATCATCTCGCTGTAAGAAAATATGGTTAGAGTTACCCCTAGGGTACGCAGCGGAATTTAAAAAATTTTCTTAACATACAGGTTAATTGATTATGCATATGTCGTGTATATATAAACACGTCAATTAGAAGACTAACCTTACTTCCAAAGCAGCTTCCAAGTCTTCGTAATATTCCGGTGTATCTTCTCCTTCGTCGAAGTCGAAGATATCTACAATGCTCTGTATATCTGCAAGACAATAAGAGTTAGTTTTCAGCTCCTAGAACCTCAACCTTGGTATCCACGGATGAACAGCCTATCGGAAGAATGCTAGGATATTCTTTGTGTGACCAAGAAGACGGGGCGGCGATTCCTCCGGTGACGTGGCGCGCGCGGGTGACTATAGAGGAGGGGAGAGTTTTATTTTCTCTAAGAAAACTGGGTAGAATGACTGTGAAAGTCTATATCAAAAAACTCTCTAATAGTCTACTATATATAGTAGTCAATAGAAGCCTAAAGCATAAGCAATTAGACTTCGTAAAGGAATAAGAATCTAATTCTTATCGCACAAGGAAACCAATATCAAGTCTAGATTCATTCCCAATCAAATCAAAACTCAATCAGGAAAATCTAACTTATCCCTTGGACTTCTAATAGAGGAAGGAGTCGAACTCCTTCCCCTTATCCATCATGCGCGCGCGCCTCCTAGGGACATTAGGTGGGTCCCAATTTTGGGACCCACTTATAGTTCTAAGGAAATTCAAACTCCAAGTAGATTTTGCCCAAGTGCATATGTTAATTTTAAATTAACATATCCTTTCTAATCAAACCTCCATTATATTTTCAAAATATAATCTTTAATTGTATTTACATAAAATACAATTAATTAGCCAATTCAATTAATAATTCCAAATCATTAATTGAGCCACCAATTATTATAATTAATTCCAAATCAATTATAATCCATCAATCACAATTAATTCCAAATTAATTGCGATTCCATCTTCAAGGATATTCTGATAGGTTGAATCACCACATAGTGTGACCCATAGGGCCTCATCGTATTAAGCAAGTCCTAGACTAGGCAACATGGAATTCCTAGACGGTTCCATTTGCAATATTAATACGTGAGGACGTTTGAGAGGTTTCTCAAAGCTAACCCTTTCGCTGCGAAGCCTGTTGCGCTGAACGCGGTGATGGTAACGTCCCTTCATCTGACTTGCTCGAATGTATCTAGGATCGATGAAGTGTCTATCCCAATAATACATCCACGGGCGTCTTAGGGAGTTGCTTGGTTAAGATATACTTATGACCATCATAATATATCATTTGCACTGGCCAGTGACTTTACCAACACAACTTTGCAGACTATGAGCAGTGCTCTCCTGTGCTACACTTGAGAGATGAATCCTTCACAGAATCACTTATCACCCCCATTTGTATTTAGCCATAATCCTGGATCGTGTCTTAGGTCAGCTGCTTATTCAGAGCTGACATCGACGGGTCCACCAAGGATATGGGGCAACAAATGTGATGATAAAGTCCTGTAAGTACAAAGGACGAATGGCATCACTTCGACAACTTACCGGTTCCCATAGACACTTCGGTGTAGAGTATACATCGATGGGAGTGTCCGGTGGGTACTTCCATTGTTCGATAAAGCTTCTTCGAACAACTATGCACAGTTATGGGAACGTTTCTCGATTGTCCAACAATCCGTTCCGTGGCCGTGGGATCGGCTCACACTTGCTCCAACAAGTACAACCTCCACGCATACTAGTCTTGTCTGGTTCATTCAGACCCCCACATCTGAGATGAACCTCGACTAGGGAGAGTTTGGGATAGATGATAACTCACATAGCTCCCACTATCTGTGTGATCGGTCATCTATCCAAGGGGACATGTTTAATATCAATACAGACAGTAATAAAGATATGACATGCTGCAGCCTGGTGTAATATAAATATGAAAGCGACACTCAATAGTAAAATGCAACAAACATATATTATATTACGTTGACCTGTGTAATAGTACATATATGCCCTCTATAAGGGCACCATGCCCTTAGTAAGGACTGTCTCTAGGATATATACACTATCAATCTCCCACTTGGACTAGAGCCAATCACCTTTATGCCTAATGCCCAGATTAGCATAATGTCTTAAGTGGACTTCCACTGATAAGACCTTGGTGAAAGGATCTGCCACGTTGTCCGTGGTAGAGACACGTTCTATACTAACTTCTCCTCTATCTATAATCTCACGTATAATAAAGTGATATTTTCTAAGTACATGTTTGTTCTTGTTTGTAGATCTAGGCTCCCTAGCTTGAGCGACGGCGCCCGTATTGTCACAATAAATCGTTATTGGACTGGGAGCAGGAACAACCCTCAATTCCTTGAAGAACTCTGAAATCCAGACAGTTTCTTCCGATGCTTCTAATGCAGCAATGTACTCGGCTTCTGTGGATGAGTCAGCAACTGTGGCTTGCTTAGAACTCTTCCAACAGACTGCTCCTCCGTTCAATTTGAATACGTATCCTGTCTGTGACTTAAAGTCATCAGGATCTGATTCAAATCCAGCGTCGACATACCCAGACATCTTTAATTCTGGTTCTCCACCAAACACCAAGAACATCTCTTTAGTCCGTCTAAGGTACTTAAGAATGTTCTTCACAGCAGTCCAGTGAGGTACTCCTGGATTCTGTTGGTGTCGACAAGTGACACTAAGCGCATATGCCATATCGGACCTTGTGCAATTCATTGCATACATTATAGACCCTACTGCCGAAGCATAGGGCACACGACTTATTGCATTTCTTTCTTCATCAGTTTTAGGACCATCCTTAACTGATAAGATAATCCCATGCCATGCCTGGGAGAAAGCCTCTATTTGAGTCGTCCATCTTATAACGCTTCAGTATTTTGTCGATGTAGGTGGACTGTGTCATTCCTAACATCCTCTTGGATCTATCTCTAAAGATCTTGATCCCTAGGATGTAGTTCGCTTCACCCAAGTCCTTCATCGAGAAGGTACTTGATAACCAAACTTTAGTCTCTTCTAGCATAGAGACATTGTTTCCTATGATCAAAATGTCATCTACATAAATGATCATGAAAACAAATCCTTTGTCGCTGTGTCTCGCGTAGACACAGGGATCTTCCTTGCTTCTGATGAAGTCAAACGATTTGACAGCTTCATCAAAGCGGATATTCCAGCTCCTTGACGCTTGCTTTAGCCCATAGATGGATCTTTGTAATTTTCATACAACAGTTGGCCTGGTTTTACTAATAAAACCTTCCGGTTGTACCATATAGACCTCTTCCTCAAGGTTGCCATTGAGAAGGCTGTCTTTACATCCATCTGTCAGATTTCATAATCATAGTAGGCAGCTATCGCAAGTAGAATTCGAATGGACTTCAATTTTGCTACCGGTGAAAAGGTTTCATCGTAATCGATGCCATACCTTTGCGTATAGCCTTTCGCCACAAGCCTAGCTTTGTGCGTTTGTACCTTGCCATCGACATCTGTCTTTTGTTTAAAGACCCATTTGCACCCAATTGGTCTAACCCCTTGGGGCAAGTCTACCAAGTTCCAAACTTGGTTCTGGTACATTGAATCCATTTCTAATTCCATGGCCTCTTGCCATTTGTCTGAGTCAATATCAATTATTGCCTCTTTGTAGGTCTCGGGATCTTCCCGATCTGATAAACCGACATCAAGTTCACTGATGTCTTCTATCATAAGACTTTGCTTCTGAGGTCCTCTTAGGATCCTCTTCGACCTACGGAGCTCGACCTGTTCTGGTGCTTTTCTTTTCTGGCTTCGTGTAACACGAACATTATCAGTGGGTACTGATACAGCCGGTCGCTGGGCGCGACCTTGTTCCCTTGCGGGAGGCTGTTCTTGTGCAACTTGTTGCACAAGTTGGTTGACAACGGGTTCTATTGGTGTGGTTTCAACTGTTGATCTAATCACAGGACTCCCACTGACTATGACATGCCTAGCAAGTGTCATATCATCGCCCTTGTCTGCTTCGAAAGCTACCACTGAACTTGAGTCCAAATCAGAAGATTTAGAGACCTCATGTTCGCGCGTGTCAAAGTCTTGAATTTCTTCAAGTTCTATCATATCATCTAACCTCTCTTCTTCGAGGTATTCAGCTTCTAAAAACTTCACGTTTCTAGATACGATCACGATCACCATGTGATCTTCAACATGATAGAATTCATAGCCTCTCGTTTGATGAGGATAGCCTATGAAATATACTTTGACACCCTTGGCATCTAACTTATCAGTGAGCATCAGCTTGACTATCGCAGGACAGCCCCAAGGTCTAAGATAGCCTAGTGAAGGCTTCTTTCCCTTCCATAACTCATAAGGAGTTTTATCCGCTGATTTAGATGGTACACGGTTCAGAATGTAGATTGCAGTTTGTAGTGCATATCCCCACAGATACTTTGGAAGAGTCGATAATCCAATAATTGATCTTACCATGTCTAACAGGGTTCGATTCCTTCTCTCAGACACACCATTTAACTGTGGTGTTCCAGGAGGAGTCCATTGCGATTGAATTCCATTTTCCTTCAAGTAATCGATAAATTCTTCGCTAAGGTATTCACCTCCTCGATCTGATCGAAGAGTGACTATCCTTAGGTTCAATTCATTCTCGACCTCGTTCCTAAACTCCTTGAATTTCCCAAAGGTCTCAGATTTATTCTTCATAAGATAAATATATCCATACCTTGAGAAATCGTCAGTAAAGGTAACGAAGTAAGGATAACCCCCACGCGCATGGACTTTAAACGGTCCACATACATCGGTATGTATGAGCTCTAAGCAGCGAGTGGCACGAACACCTTGTCCAACAAAAGTTTGTTCGTCATCTTACCCTTAACACAAGATTCACATGTACCATATGACTCAAAATCAAATGGTTCTAAGTAGTCCAACTTCCTTAGTCTTTGAATCCGTGTTTCATTGATATGGCCTAGCCGACAATGCCATAGATAAAATGGATTATTCTTCTTACTCGAAGACGGTTGTTTGTTATGTATTTGAAATAAAGGTAGACTACTTTGCAAAATATATAAACCATTCACCAAGCGAGCTTTTCCATGATACTGATCATTTAATGAAAAATAACAAGTATTATTCGCAAATCGAAAGGAAAAACCCATATTGTCTAACAATGGAATGGAAATAATATTTCTGACAATGGATGGAACAAAATAAACATTATCAAGTTCTAAACATTGTCCCAAAGGTAAATCTATCTTGTTGCGTTCAACGCGTTTGGCTTCAACTGGATTGCCGTTCCCAACATGCAAGTCGATTTCACCTTGCTTGACTAGCCTGTGATCAATTAGCCCCTGCACATTATTACAAATGTGTGAGCCACAGGCTGTATCTAATACCCAACCATTGGAGTCAAAAGTAGTCATGTTCATTTCAATAACAAACATACCTGAGCCAGAAGCCGATGACTTCTTAGCTTGATCTGCCCTAAGCTTAGGGCAATCTTTCTTCCAATGTCTTTTTTGCTTACAGAAAAGACATTCATCTGTGCGCACCCTTCCGCTTCTATTGAACTTCCTTTTCTGGTTCGGACGCTTAGGCTTATCACTCCAAGTGTTAGCCTTGGCTCCCGACTTTCCCTTACCCTTAGCACCTTTGCTTTTCGGGTTTGGGTTAGACGGTTGCCCAACAAGCATGATCGACTTTTCCTTCTTAGGAAGAGTTTGATCATATGTCTTCAGCAGATTATGAAGTTCAGGCAGTGTTACGTCCTTCGCATTCATCGTGTAATTAATGATGAACTGCGAATACGAACTCGACAATGATTGAAGGACAAAGATCACCATGATCTTGTTCTCTAGCTTAACGCCGGCATCGGCAAGCTTTTCAAAGAGATCAATCATTTTGAGAACATGCTCAGACATGTTCCCTCCTTCACTGAGCTTGCATCTGTGTATGTCTTTGATCAAATCAAATTCAACACTTCTAGTTGTCGTCTTAAAGAGCGACTCAAGATGCTTTAACATCTCATACGGCAACATGCTTTCATGTTGCCTCTGCAGCTCATTGCTCATTGCCGCCAGCATAATACACTGCGCGGATCTAGCATCCTCAAGATGCTTATCAGACCTTGCCTTGTTGGCTTGATTCCAAGCAGCAACCTGATCGGCAGTCTGATTTTCGGGGCACACGGGAATGACCTAGTCCAAGACGTACTCAATCCTTTCGTACCTCAGCACCAAACGTATATTCCTGATCCAATCTAGGAAGTTTGGTCCGGTTAAAATTTGCTTCTCCAAGACACAACGGAGCGAGATACTCGCCATATCTAATATCCTAAGGAGAAATAATATAGAACGAAAATAATATATCAACTATTGAAATATTATTTCTAAATACACAGTCAACATAACTAAACAACAAGGTCCTTTAGCTGTTTAGCTCCCACTATTTTCACATATGCTTGCCCCCCACAACAAACATACGGGTAATGTCCAACAAGTTACCGTAGTGGCCAAGATCCAAATCCATACTATGCTATACTCCAACGGGGGCTGGTCGCATAGCATAATATGACCGGTTGGACTAGTAGAACTATCCAATTGCGTCACACAACTCTTGGTTGTTAAATATAATTTAACCCGATGCCCTACATATTGTACCTATCGAGGTCGCTAGATACAATATGCAGTAAGTCATAACCATAGGCTTACTCTAATCTGACGATTACTGCGAGTCTGTAAGACGAGGTCGCCAATACAAGAAAACGCAATGAAAGTTCAGAATTAAAGCACCCTATGGAAAGCATCTCATAAATACATACATATACAAACATATAAGGGCGTCGCCTACCCATCATGCATGAACGGTCTACACGTAATGGATGCCGCCTATCCATTCTAGTTCTAAACGCGGTCAAGCACATAATGGGTGCCGCCTACACATACATAAATATGCGGTCCGACATATAAGAGGGCGCCGCCTACCCTCGCATGCATAGCGGTCGAACGGAATGTAAAATACATGGTATTTAAACATGCATTGTCAAACAATAGCATACAGAGCATACGAAACAAGTAGTAGCCTATGTGGATGACAAATGACTTCATAATTTCATTATGAAAATTATAATCCCATACTTAAAATCTCTATGAAATAATTGAAAATTTGGACTAGATTGAATAATCGAAAATTCTATTGACCAAGTAGCAATTTTTGAAAACACGAAGGACTTAATTGTAATTTTAAAAACCTTGGAGGTGTTAAATCTAAAATTCAAAAGTAGAAGGACTAATTTGCAATAAACAATAAATTGATAAATTACAAATAAGCCCTTTAACTTTATACTAATTAAATTTAACCCCTCTAGTTTAAAACAATTACAATTAAATCATATTTATATTCCAAATATAAAATTCAATCCTCAAAACTTTCAAAAATTCGATTTTGGGTCCAACCCGAAAATATATATATATATATATATATATATTTTTTTTGAAAACGTGGGACGGGACCTACCCCAGGTGCCCGCGGCACGCGGATACCTGCGCCGCGGTCCCGGGCGACCGGCACCCGCGGCACGCGGGCACCGGTGCCTCGGGTGCAGGCGCCCGACGCCTGCGTCCGCAGGCTCCGGACGGGTGCCCGCGGTACACGGGCGCCCGCCGCCTGAGTCACGCAGGCGGCCGGCTGCCGGCTGCGTCGCGCAGGCGGCCCTGTCCGAAAAAATATATATATATATATATAATTTTTTTTTTTTGAAAAATATAAATTCTAAATTTATATAAAAAATAAAACCTTTGAAAATCGAATTTATCATAGAATCAATTCCATCCACATATCTACAAAATCATACAATGTATATACGTATATATGTAATCAATTAACCTCGCTCCGATACCACTGTAAGAAAATATGGTTAGAGTTACCCCTAGGGTACGCAGCGGAATTTCAAAAATTTTCTTAACATACAGGTTAATTGATTATGCATATGTCGTATATATATAAACACGTCAATTGGAAGACTAACCTTACTTCCAAAGTAGCTTCCAAGTCTTCGTAATATTCCGGTGTATCTTCTCCTTCGTCAAAGTCGAAGATATCTACAATGCTCTGTATATCTGCAAGACAATAAGAGTTTGTTTCCAGCTCCTAGAACCTCAACCTTGGTATCCACGGATGAACAGCCTATCAGAAGAATGCTAGGATATTATTTGTGTGACCAAGAAGACGGGGCGGCGATTCCTCCGGTGAGGTGGCGCGCGCGGGTGACTATAGAGGAGGGGAGAGTTTTATTTTCTCTAAGAAAACTGGGTAGAATGACTGTGAAAGTCTATATCAAAAAACTCTCTAATAGTCTACTATATATAGTAGTCAATAGAAGCCTAAAGCATAAGCAATTAGACTTCGTAAAGGAATAAGAATCTAATTCTTATCGCAAGGAAACCAATATCAAGTCTAGATTCATTCCCAATCAAATCAAAACTCAATCAGGAAAATCTAACTTATCCCTTGGACTTCTAATAGAGGAAGGAGTCGAACTCCTTCCCCTTATCCATCATGCGCGCGCACGCGCCTCCTAAGGACATTAGTTGGGACCCACTTATAGTTCTAAGGCAATTCAAACTCCAAGTAGATTTTGCCCAAGTGCATATGTTAATTCTAAATTAACATATCCTTTCTAATCAAACCTCCATTATATTTCCAAAATATAATTTTTAATTGTATTTACATAAAATACAATTAATTAGCCAATTCAATTAATAATTCCAAATCATTAATTGAGCCACCAATTATTATAATTAATTCCAAATCAATTATAATCCATCAATCACAATTAATTCCAAATTAATTGCGATTCCATCTTCAAGGATATTCTGATAGGCTGAATCACCACAAAGTGTGATCCATAGGGCCTCATTGTATTAAGCAAGTCCTAGACTAGGCAACATGAAATTCCTAGACGGTTCCATTTGCAATATTAATACGTGAGGACGTTTGAGACGTTTCTCAAAGCTAACCCTTTCGTTGCGAAGCCTGTTACGCTCAATGCGGCGATGGTAACGTCCCTTCATCTGACTTGCTCGAATGTATCTAGGATCGATGAAGTGTCTATCCCAATAATACATCCACGGGCGTCTTAGGGAGTTGCTTGGTTAAGGTATACTTATGACCATCATAATATATCATCTGCACTGGCCAGTGACTTTACCAACACAACTTTGCAGACTATGAGCAGTGCTCTCCTGTGCTACACTTGAGAGATGAATCCTTCACAGAATCACTTATCACCCCCATTTGTAGTTAGCCATAATCCTGGATCGTGTCTTAGGTCAGTTGCTTATTCAGAGCTGACATCGACGGGTCCACCAAGGATATGGGACAACAAATGTGATGATAAAGTCCTGTAAGTACAAAGGACGAATGGCATCACTTCGACAACTTACCGGTTCCCATAGACACTTCGGTGTAGAGTATACATCGATGGGAGTGTCCGGTGGGTACTTCCATTGTTCGATAAAGCTTCTTCGAACAACTATGCGCAGTTATGGGAACGTTTCTCGATTGTCCAACAATCCGTTCTGTGGTCGTGGGATCGGCTCACACTTGCTCCAACAAGTACAACCTCCACGCATACTAGTCTTGTCTGGTTCATTCAGACCCCCACATCCGAGATGAACCTCGACTAGGGAGAGTTTGGGATAGATGATAACTCACATAGCTCCCACTATCTGTGTGATCGGTCATCTATCCGAGGGGACATGTTTAATATCAATACAGACAGTAATAAAGATATGACATGCTGCAGCCTGGTGTAATATAAATATGAAAGCGATACTCAATAGTAAAATGCAACAAACATATATTATATTACGTTGACCTGTGTAATAGTACATATATGCCCTCTATAAGGGCACCATGCCCTTAGTAACGACTGTCTCTATGACATATACACTATCACTCGCGCCGGCGATCCTTCCCTGCCTTGATAAAGGCATTGGTCAAGCTGGAATCAGAAGTTATGTGATGCTCCACATATAAAGCATCTCGGAGAGGGATATCTGGGAACTCTGCTAGGCCATCACTCACTTTGTCACACTTCTGATCATATAGCACTTCTGGAGCTACGAGTTTGGAAGCCACATCTGCCATGACTACCTTATTCTCGCTCCACATGTCCTTGAACATGGTTACGTAAGGCCCAGCAACCTTTTCAGCTCGTTCATCTTTCTCAACCCTTTGCTTCTTCGCTGCGGGGGAAGGGGCCGGATAGATGTCAGGACCCGGTTTTGCCCCTGACACTGAGCGTTTTTGAGTAGCAGGGGGGAGGTTTGTTGGAGCACTTAAACCTGGCTCATTCAATCTGCTGCTCACATCCTCGTCCTCCTCCATACGGTTTTCATCATCCCAAGTAGGAACATAACCTTCCTCATCATTTTGGTTCACAACCTCCTCGAAACCAACAGCAGCCTCTCCGGTGGCAGTATCTACCCCGAACCAGTCATCCCACAAATCATAAAGGGGAAATGGCTTGTGGCGGCATTTGATAGCCTCCTTGTACTCCTAAACAGGAAAACATTGTTTGTTACATTATGAACTCAATAGGCAGATCATGAAGTTTAGTTCACAAATAAACCTATGATGATAGCAACTGCGCAACCGAAATAAACACCGAAAACAGGATACAAATTTTATTACGTTCACACATGTGCTCCTCACAATTCCACAACCACTATTTCTGCCTCCAAGTTCAACCAACAACTCATAAACAAACAATGAAATTCAATATGAAATTGAAACAATCTTTATGAAGTATGATGTACATGGCCCCCATATCCTACATAAAACTCCAGGCTTTACCATAAGGTTATAGCGGAAATCAGAAAGAAGTACTCACACTAAGTCTGAGACAAAAACCATATGAACACAATCAACAAATACTCTGGCAAAAAACCAGCAGCTAGCCACATATAATATCCCCACCATGAACAGAAGCCAAACAAAATTAATGAGCAGCACAATGGCAGCCATATGCATTCAACAATACCACGGTTACAGTAACCTAATGCACATTGCTTTCGAAATTTTTTTTTTAGATAAACTGAAATGAGTATAGTCTATTTATAACTTCCCATAGCACAATATTTCATAAGCTAAGATTACTGTTAATTTCTTGCAAACTTTTTAGCTCGGATACATCCAGCAATACATGCATACATATTTCCAAGTTATTACTACAAAAGCTTACCGCGCAATGCCTCAGCCACTGGTCATCCTCATGAACCTCTAGCCTAAGAACTCCTTCATTATCCATCTGAAAATTCCCCCACTAAAATCAATGATTTTCTTCTCCTCGACGTACTGCCTCTTCCAGTACTTAAGCTTCGATTCAATCTGAGACTGAACAAGGAGGCAGCCCGGAAGCCTGGCACGCATCATCGCTGCTAAAGCAGTGTGGACATTTGTCTTTTTGTTTGTGTGATCACGCATGCCCAGGTTCATTGTATCCCTCATACAATCACGCATCGTGTTTGTGGCTTCATCAGTCCAGTTGAACCTAGGTGCTTTAGTAGGAGGTGGGGAAATCATACTTGGATCTAGTGGTCCTTGGGTGGCGGCTGTTGTTTGTTGCAGAACAGTGAATGTGGCAGGTGTATGGAGTGGGGGAAGTTTGTTGACGGTCCCGAAGTTGTCCCACTAAGCTGACTGGAACCTGGTCTTGCAGTATGAACGTACTGGCCTCTAAGAAATGACTGGGTAGGGCCACGAACACTCTTGTTTCCCAACCGGGAGCCACCTCTCATCTGCGAAAAAAAAAAAAAAAAAAAAGAAAAAAAAAGAATTTGAATTAAGCAGGGTAAATGGAATAAGAAATGAAGTACTGCATGTGTGATTTCCATCAACACGAATGAAAACCATTCATCATATATACATAACACATTTGAAAGGTAATGGAAAACTCCGTGACAGAATTAATAAACAAGACATACTTAAGGGCATGTAATTAATCATAAAATTTCCACGAAGTTATCCATTTCACTAGAACAACAAAATACCAAATTGTTTGAAGAGTACATCACACAAACCAGTCACTACATGTACTCTACGGAAAACAAAACATGGATATATAGTAATAATTGGTGTTCGATCACACTAACTGGAGCTGACTTAAGAGGAACCAAGTGATGGCATTTTAATTAAGTAAGCATATACTCAAATAATGGAATTGAAGTTTGTTCGATGCCCTCAATCAATTGGCTCAATCAAGGCTGTCCCCCGCGGATTTCTAGCCAATCATCGTAAAGCTGCTGTGCCAAATTATCACGGTAATCATCCCATTGAGGTGAAGGGCGAAGTACTTGGACATAATCCACAGGTGGCTCATCTTCCAAAGGCTCATCGGTGTCTAACTTTAGGTCCTCATCCTCCATAGGATCACGGGACATTTTCTGCCGAATGAAGTTCTGAAGCACACAACATGCAAGAACAACCCGACTTTGTGTTTTGATTGGATACTTGGACTGCTCATCTATTGAAACCCACCGCTTCTTCAGCAGACCAAAACATCTCTCTATCACATTTCGTGCCTTGGAGTGTACCATGTTGAAGAACTCTTTTCTATCCTGGGGAGCATCGTTGCCATACCCCAAATGTTGCAAGTGATACCTTGTTCTCGTATAGGGTGTCATGAAACCCTTTCCGTGGGTGTAACCGTTGTCACACAAGTAGTACTGTCCTGTAATCACCAACAAATAGATCATAAGAAAGAAACATTGAATTTTCATATCAATTAGTCTACATACACACTAGTTGAATTCTGTATAATGTCTACGAAAAATTCATCGTAAAAACCATTTCTACAACCCATGCCCGCGCTCCTTTTATCAAACTATTTGATCCATATGTATGACGTGGTATAAACAACGTTATACTACCTTATCTGACAAGCAAACCCTACGGCAAGCCAAAGCATGAATGAATACAGTATGATTCAAAGCAAATAAGGAAAATGAGCACCATGGAAACCATTAGGTAAACCCATTTTTCTCAACACAGAACAAATCACATTCATCAACCCATCAGTTGTGTCAATTAATTACTGCCATATATGGATTTGATAACAAGCACCCCATCTTCCCACTAGATAATCAATAATTTTCTGTTCTCATATAACTTCCAATCACCCCTTCTCACCAAGAATTTCCTTCTACTCTTAATTTTATTTATTCTTGGTTCATTAAGTCTCACCAGTTAATATCCTACTCACCACAATCAGTTCACCAAGTGTTGCTAATAATCTTATTTTCTGTTAGAGTGCTAACATTATTGACCTAAGAAACAGTCAAATAAAAGATACCAACACTCACAGGGAATCCTTACCATTTATAAAAAACACACATCATTCCCTATGTCATCTTATCACAAGCATACAACTGCACTTGATCAGTAATCCATCGAACCCTTATTATAGGATATGTATAATCATACATGATTTCACACAGATTAATACGCATAGCAGATGCAGGGGAAAAATAAATGAAACAAGTGTGACACATATCAACAGATAACCAATATAAAACAATACATGAATTTTGTTTCGAAAGTAAGCCGATAATCGATGTACTCATCATCCCAACAACAGAATTAGAACAATTATTACTTATTTGGTTGTTATACCTTCTGGGACACGTAAACCGTCACGGCGAGCAAGTGCGTTTCTTAGTACCCTACTGTCAGCAGCAGAACCTTCCCAACCTGATAAAACATATGTGAACTCCATGTTCCAGTTGCATGCAGCTAGTACGTTCATCGTAATAAAACCCTTACGCCCACGGTATGGGGTCTGCCTGTCCTTAGGAATAAGGACTCGAATGTGAGTCCCATCGAGTGCACCAACACATCCCTGCATAAAGATGACAAGTATATCATATCAATACTTTCTGGTACCCATGATATAAAATACATACTTAGACTAAATTTGGGCATAACTCAAACATAATGCAGTAAAATACCTGAAAAGGTTGCCAACGTTCAGGGGCATTATCAGGACTGACTGGAATCTGCTTTGCCAAAAGGTCCTTGTGCACGGAAAGCACAATCCTCAAAACCTTGTGAAAGTACTTGCTTATTGTCTCACTAGAACGAATGAAGTCGAAGTGGATTATACGCCCCTTTTTGTTGTGTGCAATAATTGACAGAAATATCCCCACTTGTTCCTTCACTGACACATACAACCCATCCCTTAACCCTCCCTTTGTGTGCAACAACTCACACAACTGGTGAAAGCAATTACGGTCCATTCGAATATTTTCAACACAAGATGTATCGTCGTCAACAAAGAGACGGAAATTCCTATCAATTTGAACATAAAGTCGGAAACGCATATTGTACGAGAGAGGGATTTCATGCTCCATTAATCTCGTCTTGAAAACCCGCATATTTACTTGAGACGCCAGAATCCCAATACCCATGAACAATTCCATGTTCATCTTATTATACTGAATAACAGCCACAACAACTGTCTCCGTCTCAGATCCATCTATGTTCACAACTACGAGTGAATAATTAACAAACTCCTAACCACAAAACAATACACGTGTATAACAACAATTAAGGTAACAGACCCCCAAAATTATACGGCATATGTACATACAAACTCCATTCATGTTCAAAGGAAAATTACTCTAACAGACTGGCATTTGCAGGTTATTTGTCTGGAAAATAACAAAGTTCCACATACAGTCCATTCTTGTTGAAATCATACGCACTACTTTCGACAAAACCGTAAACATAAGATAGGCTAACTCACAATTTCATAATTTCTACTGAAAAATGTGACCTAAAAATAAAAAATTCAGTAATTGAATGTCCAAGCAAACTTAATTGACTATGTTAAGCAATAGCATTTTAACAACGTGTAATACAGTTCGCAAAGCAATTACCTTTGAAGATTTCAGTAGATTTGTACAACAGATCTATGCAACTGATTCCAGATCCTAGCAAGAAAAGAAAGAAAGAAAACGGACAAAATCTCAGTCAGTAAACATAAGGAACAGCTGAATCGAAGAACAACATAACCAGATATTGTATTGTAGCAGCCAATTATGCTGAATTTTAAAAAAGAACCAAAATTTTTGCTTGAGGGAAAAAATTTGAAATACCTTGAGCGCGTAAGAACCCTAATGACGAATTGGGGGCTGCTGGAGGCTTTTATATGCCACAAGCAGGGTAAATTAGACTTTGCGGATAAAGAAGGAAGGAGCTCACATGGTGGGGTAGCGGCGGTGACATCACCGCACGTCACAGATAATGGCCATTATCCGGCTGGAATGGGGGATAAAGAGAATGGAAGATAACGGAGAATGCTTTGCCAGCTTATTCGTCCCAGCCAATCACAGGGCTGCCCGCCGTGATTATGCCGGTCACGTAGTTATCTTTCTCTGCCGATTATCTGTGCACCAAACGGAGAAACCGTATTCTCCTACAATGACTTATCCCCGTTATCCGACAAACCAAACGCGTCGCAAAGGAAGAGCAAATTACTCATCCTTGCTCATCCTTTGCTGGAGCAAATTTGGGGAATGAGGAGCTCACCCCAGGATGACCCAGTGAGGCGCGCGAGGGTGAGCTCCTTTTACTTTTTTTTTCTTTTCTTTTTTCTTAAACTCCTCTTTTTATCATTACTTTCTTTATTCTCCTTTATTTTATTTCATCCATTCTTTTCGTTTGTTTCTTGGGGCTTTCCTTCTTTTTTCTTTTTTTTTTTTAATTCTTATATAATTAGTTTTTATATGTGTTCAATAATATTTCTTATTTTGATTGCATTCAAATTTTAATATTTATACATAAACTTTGATTACAAAACACTGACTAATTATACTTGAAAATCGAAACAAAATTGCAAAAAAATAAATTACACTTGTGGAAGATTGAAGTAGGAAACCATTATCCATCTCTACCATTTTGTCACGTATGTTCGATCAAGTCCCTTTGCAACAACAAAGCTCTATCACGATTAGTTGACTTCATTCTAGTTTCGACATAATTTTAGGCTTTATTGTAATTTTTAATTAACAAGTGTTGTAATTTTTAAAATTAATATGACATTAAGAAATTAATTAATGATATTATAATAAAATAAGGAATGAAGTTTAAAAGAAAATAAAATGAAAAAAGGTAGGATGAGAAGGGATGACTGTTGGAGTAGTTTGGGATGAATAAGTGAGACACTGACATGGCATAAGAGAGAGGGGATGACTGACTGTTGGAGATGGCCTAAGTCTCCAATCCAAGATTACTAACTCCACTATACTTTTTCTTTTTAAATGGCAAATATTACAACTACTCCTAACTACTACTATAGTATGTTAAGGTTGGGATGATCACTTGAAGTCCCTAGACCTAAGGAGTGGACTCATCCATTTACCTCATGGGCTAGACTCACGAATGTTGTCATGGGTCAAATAATATCTACATGGCTAAAATTATAGCATTACAATTGGTCAATTGCCTTCGGTCCGGAGCTTGAAGACAATAACTTTTGTGCCTGTAAATACCATCAGTTTCAAGGCAAGTTTGAACAATGATTCACTACTTATTTCATACCTCATTACTTGGACGGGTGTTCACTTATTGAGTCCGACCTACAACAACTAAAATACACCAACGGCTAGACTAAGACATTTAAGTTGGTCTTGTAGTACTAACGCTCTCATATCCTACTCAGATTTTGGCAAAAGAATTTGGAGACCCAACCCTCTCCTACCTCAAATACCAAACAAAGCAAAGTAGGAATTTCAATCCACATTAATCTTTTATAGGTGGTGTAAAACTGTTATTTTCGATTTTTTTATCATCTAAAGACAACATCATTCTTCTCCAACTTCCAATGGTCTCAAAGGACCTCAATTACCATGGCAGGTGGAAACCTGAAATTTCTGGGAACTGGATAGATCGAGTTTGTTACAATAATGTGTGTATGATACACTACAACAAAAGAAGCTTTTAGCGACGGTTATTAACCATCCCGTCACGAATGAGGAAAAACCGTCGGCATTATCATCCGCGACGGTTACAATTTGTCAGACGTTCGTCGCTTTTAGAGCCGTCGGCTTTCGGGAACAGTGTAAAATAACCATCGCCAAAACCTTTCGACAACGGTTGTCAAGCGTATCTAATAATGTACCGGAAATATAAAAAAAAGGAAAAAAACAGCGACAAAATTGGAAATTACCTAAACCCTCGCACCCTAAACCCACTTGACCTAAACCCCAAACCCCTACATTTACAATATATTACAAAACAAACCCAATAACAAGAAACCATCACCAAAATATCAAGAAAATAAATCAAAAAACACAAAAAAAAACTAAATAATTAACTGTAACAGAAACAATTCCATTCAATAATACAATAACACTAATAAAATAATATAAAATAACTCCAAAAGGTTTAATTTTAATACATATTACATTTTTTCCAATTAGAGCCTAGGAACAAATCCTATCATAAAAATCAATGTAATTACTTTTAAAACAAACTATTTTTTATCTTCTGAGAATCTGAGCATTCAAAATCTGCAAAAATCTTCAACTACTTGACCAAACCTCTACTGCAGCAAAAGCACTTAAACATCCAAAATCTGCAAAAATCTTTAACAATTGACCAAACTCTGAACCGCTTCACCAAACCAGTTACATCCAAAATCTGCAAATTTATACAACAATGAAAAACAAAACACACAAGAAATATATGTACATTCTGCCACTAAATCCTAAACTGGACCAGTCAGTATATGAGCCCAGCAACAATCAGCAAAGTCATTTATCTAAAAGCAAGCCAGTTCCTAACTTTCTAGCAATAACAGTGGATCAAAACGTAAAATCATAATTAAATTATACAACAAACTCCATTCATTGAGCACACAATACTGGAAAGAACATAACATGATAGATAGCTAATAAACTCCATTCATTGAGCACACATTAAAACAATCCATCCACATAATACTGGAAAGAACATAACATGATACAAATTCCAGATGACAGTAAAATGAGCTAGAGGAAAGAGTAAAACGATATTGAAGTCAATAAGCTAGCAAAAGCTCAACTACAAAAAAGTTTCATACCTGATTTATACTTGGGAAATTATCTGGTATACAGATTCCAGCTGATAGGTTTACTGACCCCAGGCAAAATTATCCTGTAGATTTAAAAACCATTGTTAATATTATCCATAGTTTTAGTAGTCCAAGTAACGTGCAAATTAATTTAAAATGGAATTAACCATATAACCTGGTTGGGTTTTTCTGTTTGCGATTGTCATTTCCGAATTGTGGTTTTGTTTGACCTGGAAGGAATGCTACCGCAGGATGCTGCACAACAACATTATTTCAGAATAGTAGAACATATTACAAATACAAGATTAAATATCACAGAATATATTTTAGTTCTTTTTTTTTTGAAAAGGCGAATATAATTAGTTCTTAACTTCATCTACTATGATTCCATCTAAATAAAAGAAGAAGGTTACAGATGTTATCTCACTAGACTTGAACTACCTACTTATTGAGACACTATTCATCATACCAGATGCTTTTCCTATTCATGCAACTAGATCGTTATAGAAATGTTACCTGACTAGTACTAGGTTTGGCTCGTGTTTTAGCCTGTTCATCATTGAGCATTCTCGACCGTGGTTTTGGTGCAAGGAATGGCGACCCATAATGCTGCAAAACAAAGATGATAACCTGCATTTTTTAGGCCTGGAAATGGGCAGAGGTGAAAACAAACACAGTAGACTTGGCTGCTACTGCAAGTCTTTTCTTATTTAACTGTTAGTTATTACTAAATAGTATGTTAGTATGCTAGACAGACAAATTCGATTAACTGAAGAAAATACTATGATTTACATGACAGAATTCTTTTACAAAAGAAATTCCCAACAAGTCACAACATGGATATAACTTTGTATTAACAAGTAATGTTCCCACCAAATACACCCTACTTTAATACAATAAAAAAATTCAAGCCAATCAAACAAACACTTCTTTTAGAAACTCATATAATCATGAACGAGCTGGTTATAACAGCATTGAAAAACAAAAATCTTGAAACAGATATCCATTGAACGCACAGTATGGCATGAAAACACACATAGACATAATGCACTATGGAAGCCCTCAATCTCCTATTCTAACCAAAGTAACATAAACTTGGCTAACCTAGATGATAAAAAGCTTAGGCTTTTAAAGACATCTTGAACATATGAACCATCAATCAAGTTACAAAATTGGCCATCTCATGATAGTTTATTCAGACAAACCAAAACCGTATAACGTACTATAACCTAGATGACAAGTCTTATAAAATCATCACAAAACATCGCATCACAAGATAGTCAAATAACTTCTTGAAAAAGAAATGTTACCTGACTAGTACTCGGTCGGGCTCGTGTTTGAGCAGTTTTAGCATTGAGCATTCTCGGCCATGTGGTTATGTTTGGCGTGCAAGAAATGATGAAGCAGAACGCTGCGAAAACCAAAATGATACAGTATGATCATCCTCAAAAGATTAAAAGCATAATAACAAGTGAGGAGACAAGATACATAAATATACAAGAACAATTACTTAAGAGATATGAGACTGATCGCACAAAAGAAATGTTACCATGCATGTTACCTGACTAGTACAAGGTTCAGCTCGTGTTTGAGCCTTTTCAGCATTGAGCATTCTCGACCGTGGTTCTGGTGCAAGGAATGGCGACCCAGAATGCTGCAAAACAAAACGGTACAGTATCATCATTCTCAAAAGATTGAAAGCAGAAAGCATAATAACCAAGTAGGGAGACAGGATATATACATAAATATTAACATGAACAATTAAGAGAGATATAAGACTGATCGCATAAAAATAAATGTTACCTGACTAGTACTAGGATGGGCTTGTGTTTCAGTAGTTTCAGCATTCTGCAAATTTGAAGAACTAAGTATACAAGTTCTAGAGAGATGAGACACATTCTTTTATATCACATAAATGACAAGTGACACACACATTACCTGTTGAGTTCTAGACTATGATCGTGTTTGAGTAGTCTTAACATTCTGAAAATGAAAACAACATACATGTTACGGATATTCCACACATCATAGTCCATAAAAGCAATTAGTAGACCAGGTATGGAACATTGTAGGAATGATGTTACCTTTTGTGTAGGAAACTCTTGAGAAGAAGAATTGGTCTTCATAAGTAGACAGAGAGCGTCTCGGACAGTTTCTTCAATTAAACCCTTCAATTCATTTTTTATTTCTTCTTTCAGGCCATCACGAAGAGCACTTGCCATTGCTGAATATTTTTCCTCATAGGCTTCTTTCTGATACTTCAAAGCAGATATTTGGCTTGGTGTTGGACCAAAACCATATAACCTCATATGCCCGGGCTTCTCAGGCCCCAAGAACCTCGTCAGCAACTTATCTCTATTCTCTGTCGACTTCACTGAATCCGGATGTTGGGATATATAAAGACGGAGATTTTCCTACAAAATAAGACAATGAGAATGAGTTGTTGTTAAGAACTTCTGGCCTAATTAATGTGTTCAAACAACTTGTAATGAATGTGTTCACTGAACAGTATTGAACATGAGAAATAACAATGCAAACCATGGGTGAGTCTGAAGCCATATATATATGCATCAAATTCTCAGGATTTGTGTTTTGTTTGTGACTTGGTGTACGCTAGCTATACTAGAGAAGCACCTAAAAGTGGCATAGATGTATAGTAAACATCATATGAGACAGAAGAAATAAAAGTGGCATAGACGTATAGTAAACATCATATGAGACTGAAGAAGAGATCTGTTAGTAACCAGGGGAACACCACTCGACTTGCTAAATAATTTACATCATGCCAAGGCAAAACAATCACAACAAAGAAAAATCATCGACAAACTGGAATCATGAGGTGAACTTACGATAAACTTAGATGTCTTTGCATCAAATGGGGACCTTGCCAATCCAACTTTAGTAAGCATCTAGAAATCATAGTTTGCCTTCTCTTTGATAACCTAATAAAAGACAAATTAGAATAAACATAAAGATAAAGATGCAAGTAAATACATAAAAAGAATTTAGCCCAGAATTACCTCATCCTTCACAGCTGCAAAACTCTTCCTTCCAGTTCTAGCAATTACTCGGAGTTTGCTCCTATTGAGTGTGTTCCGATTAGTCAGTCGCTGCATATTACAATATAAACACAAACACCACTAAGATTCGAAAACTTCATTAATAAATAAAGAACGTTAATCTATTGAAAAAAGTAAAAATCACCTTTGCATCTTCAGAGCTCCAATACTCTACCAACTTTGGACACTCTGCCTTCTCCACTATGTCGTCGGGACAGTTGGCTAATCGTTCAGCATCAGTTTCGTAAGGTAAGTAATAATTTCTCTTCACCTCATGCTTCCAGTCTTTCCATAGAACACCAAGATGTTTCAGAAACTCGATCTTATGGCGTTCTTCAAGGAAAAAATTAGCCTGGGCAATATGGACCATAAACTCATTCTAGATCTAGTAGATCCAAAAGATTTTAAAAATAAAAAGAAACTTTGTGATTAACTCAAAGCTCAATATCATAGTTATAGCAACATAATCAGAATGCAACTTTGTAAAATCTCAAAGTACAAATAACAAGAAACACATTACCTTAAACTCCTCCCATGTTGATTGTTTTATATGCTTGTCCATTAACCTCCAGTCCTTACAAAGGAGGGGAAAAAGGTTCCCGTGTTTTACCTTACGGCCCATTTGGCTAGCCATTGTAGCTGTATTTTTACAATAGGTTGGTTCAATTCATTTATTTCCACCTTCAAAGGTTCTTCACCCCATGACTTGAGCATTTTTGTGCGGCCTCGGCCCCTTCTAAGTTTTTGTACTACACAACAATTAAAGGAAACAATAATATGTTTAGAATGAAAAGGAAAATATGCAATTGAAATTTAAACAATTAGGCTCTTGATTTGAAGCCTGTAGGTTCTTGAGGTTCCAAAACATCATCAATGAATTCAGCATTAGGCTCATCTTGTGGTGAGGAAATTGAGAAGGGGCGTTTCTTCAAGGATGAAGAACCAACAATATCAGGTTGGGGAGTTGGTGATCTGGCAGTATTTGAATGGAAGTAACGTGCCAACTTATTTGAAAATTCCGACTTAGAGTGCCTTCCGGTATACATTGTAGGATGATAAAAGATACCTGAAAAACTTTGAACAGGATTGTTGAAGGGTAATTCGTGTTTCTTTCTAAGTTCGCAATGAGTCGCTATTCTAAGTCTTTCTAGTTCTTCTTGTAGTGTTCCTCTAAGATAGGAAATGAGCCTTCTTGTAGCTTCCTCGTACCTGAAATAGACTAGAGGGGGGGGGGGTTAGTGTCTCTTGCCCGGTCTGTAAGGTATCAGACCGGAGAGGCGACTTTACGAGTAGGGAGTTGTGAGGCTTCCCTAGTAAGAGTAGTGAGAGTGGTGCTCGGGTGACGTAGTTAATGCTTACTGTTGGAGAGTAAATGAGGGCCTTTTATACTTGAGACCCTTCATCTTCAGGTCATGTAGGATCACGCCACGTGTACGGCCAGGATTGAGGCCTTCCTCGGCCCAGGCCCATTAAGGAGGTCCGTGGGCCTTGGCCCAGGAGAGCAACCATGGCTGGTCGCTCTGTGGTCCTCGTGCCTTCCTTGTGTGTCGGTGATGCGAGTAGTGTCCTGCTCAGTTTCTGTCAAGGAGCGTTACCTTGACGTAAGGTCTCCTCGAGCCCGAGAGAGATGCTCCTCGAGCCCACTGGCAGCTTTGTCCTTGAGAGGAGCTTATTTTGAGGGTTGTCCTCCCAGTGATGGTCGGACCCTATGTTGGTCGATCCACACCTTAGTGACATACTTGGGTGTGGTTGTGCCCCTTGAGGGACGGCCTATGATGCTTTGTCGCGCTCTTAGACCGCTCCAGTTCGTACATGCAGACTGGACATATTTCAACCCTAACATATGTCCCCCTAGTTTCCAAGTATCTTTGTAGAAGATAGTTGAGGAACTATGTTGAAGTAGAGGTCGAGCAGAGCCTCGACTAGTAGTGGGCGAAAAAAGATTTCCGTATTCGCACCTTGGTATCTTTCCCTCCTCCTATCTCTCCCTCCCCCCCCCTTTTTATAGGGTGCGAGCAGACGTTGCTCGGACCGTATGAAAAGAGGTATTTTTGCTGGGAAAAGATCGGATCCGGGTAAGTATTCCTTAGTGGAATGGAATGACTTCCTGCCGCTTCTTTGCTTGCAAAGTATCTCGCGGAGAGATACTTGTGTAAAAGGAATGGAATGACTTCCTGCCGCTTTTTTGCTTGCAAAGTATCTCGCGGAGAGATACTGGTGTAAAAGGAATCTCGAGGAGAGATATATTCATGTTTTTGCTAGGAAAGTATCTCGCGGAGAGATACTTGTGTAAAAGGAATGGAATGACTTCCTGCCGCTTTTTTGCTAGCAAAGAATCTCGCGGAGAGATACTTGTGTAAAAGGAATCTCGAGGAGATATATATTGATGTTTTTGCTAGCAAAGTATCTCGCGGAGAGATACTTGTGTAAAAGGAATGGAATGACTTCCTGCCGCTTTTTTGCTAGCAAAGAATCTCGCGGAGAGATACTTGTGTAAAAGGAATCTCGAGGAGATATATATTCATGTTTTTGCTAGCAAAGTATCTCGCGGAGAGATACTTGTGTAAAAGGAATCTCGAGGAGGCAAGCTGCATGGGCGGCTCCTCGGTCCCCTGACACGTGGCCGTCGAGTTTCCGTGGTTCTGAGATTTTTCGCGATGTTGATCCGAGGAGGACAGATCATGGTCGTCGATCTGTCTCTGCTTGTCTCGAGTAGACTGATGCTCGCGCCGCGGATTTATTGCCGTGATTAGGTAATTCGTTCCAACCTTGGGAACCGTGCCCGCTCCGGAGCGGGAGCGTGGAGGGTATAATCGGTAATTCACCGGGCGGCTGAAATCTGGACCGTTGATCTTGGACACGTGGTCGGTCCGGATGGCGCGAGGACATGCGTCGTTTCGTATCCCCGGGATACCCTTCTATAAATAGGTCAACACTCGGTCATTCCACACTTTTCGCAATCCGAACTTTCAGAGCAAATACGAGAGAGCGAGGAACATTTGAGAGATCGACGAGCTTGTGTGATCGAGACCGTTTGTGAGCGAGGAGAGTTTTCGGCGTCCAGAATTCTATTTTCAGGCGAAGTTTTCGGCTTTTCCGGCTTCCAATCCTTTCCAACTTAATAACAAGTAAGTTTCCTTTACTCATCTTGCGATTTCATGCTCTTAATCGCTTCTGTTTGGTTTGAATTCGCTGTTATTTGCTGCTTCCTTGCCTTTTCTCCTTTCGGCCTTTGCATGTTATCCCTTTTCTTTGATTTTTGCCTCCCAAAAATGTTGTAATCTGAGTAATGACCGGTAGATGACGCCTGAGAACGGCATTGGACCTAAAAACCAGTAAACGGACCTTTAAACGGAATTCACCGGCATCGAATTGGACCAATTTGGCTTGTATGACCGTAGAAGTAGCTCCCCTTTCTTTACTGTATGCCCCTTGTAGCCTCCTCATTAGCGTACGGCTGTAGAAATAGCTTTTAGGAAGTTTTTCGGGTGGTTGGTCGCTCTTTGCTTTGTGTAACTGCATGTTCTCGCTCCTGTTTGGCTGTACATGCATGTCGTTACGCTGCTCGGTTTTTTACTCGTGTTTTAGAGCGGTTGGTCGCTCCTTTGTATGCTCCTCGCTCTACTTTTCCTTTGATGTAGAGTAACTTCTTTACTTTACTTGCTTCTCCTTTTTGAGATTTTTCTCCGTTCGGGAGGTCGAACCTTAATGAACATACCTAAAAGGACCTCTCGGACTATAACAAACCATCCTAACTTCTTTCTTTGCCCACCTTTAGGATGTCCGAGAGGAGCGACGATAGCCAGAACATCTCGGCCGCCGGTGAGTATGGGAGCGACCATACTACGTCGCCCGATACGTCAGACGTATCGGCGACCTTTCTTGACGAAACGATAGAGGAGGCTGTCGAGGAGCCTCAGCTCGAGCAGGGTGGCGAGCAGGCTGCCGAAGAAGATGAGGAGACCGAGAGTGAGGAGGACCTCTACGAGTTGGTGAGTAGAAAGAGGCGTCGTACCGAGGACGACGATTTTATCGACGACCGTACCGAGGCGGAAGGTGGTCCCCGCAACACCGGTGTATCTGCGGAGTTGATAACTCGCGCTGCCCAAGTCCACGGGCGAAATTACGGAACAGCCGTTAACGTGGTCGCTCCTGAGATCCGGGTCGAGGAGATGGACGACACCGAGAGGCCGGAGTTGGCCTTAGCATTGTATGAAGAGGGTGAGCACTCGGCGAAGCGCGGGAAGGCTTCGATACCCGTTCAAATCATCGATAGTGATGATACGGATGATGAGAGCGAGGAGGACGATGATGCGACGTCTCCTAGGACTAGTTCCCCTGCAAAGAGGGTTAGATTCCCTCCGCAAACAGCTAGGAGAGCTGTAATCACGGACGAGGAGGAGGATGAAGTTCCTCTAACAATTGGAGACACTCATAGGAGTGAAGCTGGTCCGAGTACTAGGTCTCCTTCCTTCTCGGAGGGACAAGGCGCGCGATCAAGGACGCGAAGAGGTTTGCGCGCGAGGAGGAGACTAGTTACCACACCATAGACCCGACCACCATTGACTTTACGTATCCGAGTGGGACCCGAGGACCCAACCCACTCGAGGAGCAGGAGTATGAGATGCGCCTTGCTCAGATGGCCGCTGACAAGAAAAAGGCGGAGCGTAGAGCGAGCAGGCCTTCTCGCTCCAGGGCTGCTAAATCGAAGAGGGCCAAGGTTGCCGTGGAGCCAGAGCCGAAAACTACTAAGGCTGCTGAGAAGAAGTTTACCAAGAGTGCTCGCACGGTTGACCTCCCCGATCCTAATGGGGAGAAGAACGAGGACGGGATTATACCGACCACCTCTTCCACCGTAAAAATCGACGAGGTTCCCACGCTTAGGTGGAAGTATTCTCTCCCCGAGAATAAGTTTGACATCCTCGTGCCTAAAGAGGATCAGACTTTTTATAATGCTCCACCTGGGTACATGGCCGTTCACTGCCTGAGCTTGGATCGAGGATGGATCCTCCCCTTCTGTGATGCTTTCCGCGATATCTTCAACACGTTGGGGATCGCTCCTTGGCAATTGGTGCCAAGTGCCTTTGGAACCCTCGTATGCTTTGGAGTCTTTTGCATGAAGAGGGGGATCGAGCTCAATTTCCATAATTTCAACCAACTGTTCCGAGTCTCGATGAGCTCCGGGAACAAGTACTTCTACTACTTCAACGCTCGACCAGGCCTTGGGTTCATTATGGACGCTCCTAGCTCCTCGGGCTACAAGTGGTTCCACAGGTACTTCTACATCAGAAAGAGGAAGTTGCCTAACATGAGCGAGGAGGAGCTGGAGTGGGGAGTGCCCAAGCTGATGTTCAGAGGGAAGATCGCGGACAAGCATCCGTTGCCCGAGGAGTCTGATCCCTGGGTCGCTGAGCTCGAGGAGCAAAATCGGGGACCCCATCCCGAGAAGTACTTCTATTGGGGACTGGTCCTTCAGCCGCTTCCTTACTTGGCGGGTCTTTCACCCTATGCTTACACAGGGTATATCGGGAACCGATATACCCGAAAAGTCCTCTTCGGTAACTAGCTCTTCGCGCTTTCTTTGCTTTTGTACTTGTAATTTTTTCTTTGCTTGCTTTCTGTTTGTGATGTGTCCTTGCTTTCTTACTTTCCTCGTCGATTTTTGCTGCTCCTCGATCGTACTAATTTTTGCTTATTCTCTTGCAGCTTATTGGTTCCAGTGGATCATGTCGAAGACCCTGGCTGCCAAGGAGGAACAAAGGAGGAAACAAAGGTTGGCAAACAAACAGACGAAGATCCTCGGGTCTTTGAACTTGACCCCTCCCCGCAACGCCGCGCATCATCGGGATGCCTTGGTGCAGGAGGGGCTCGATACTCGAGAGAACCCAGTGGAGGCCATCAAGCGGGCCGAGCAGGAAGCCGCCGCGAAGAGGGCGAAGGAAGCAAAGGAGGCCGAGGAGGAGGCCTTGAACACGATCGAGGCGGAGAAGAGGCCGGAGAGGCCCGCCGCGAAGAGGGGAGCGAAGAAGCTCAACCTTGGAGGCAACAACGAGCCTGCCCGCAAGAAGGGTAAGGTGGCCGCTTCGGGGGATGAAGTGAAGCGGCTCATCCAGATGAGCGACCTTGATCGGGCGCACGAGCTCAGATGTGCTCGCAGGTAATTATCCTTATACTTTTTGTTGTAGAATTTCTCTAAGTATAGAATTTTCTCTCCTCGCTAACATTGTTCTCTTTTTGCAGCTCGAGAACTTGAAGGAGGCCTATGGCCATGTGGCTGCTGATCGGCCGACATTGGGGTCGTCATCGAGGACCTTGAGAAGAAGCTGTCTGCCTCGGAGAGAAAAGCCAAGGTCTCGGAGACTGAGGCCGGGAAGCTGAAGCTGAAGGTCGAGGAGCTTGAAACGGAGCTCTCCGAGAGAAGTCGAGGAGCAAGAGCTTCAAGGGGCGCCTATGCTACTTTGTCCATTTGCATGGAAAAGTTTAAGGCAAGCGTCCTCTCCTTCCTCAAAGGGAGCCGAATCACTGCTGCTCGCGACTTCATGTCGTCGGTCAACTTATAAACTGGCCCTGAGAGATGTCCAAGTGGCCTCGGCGAGGAGGGCTTCTTCTCGTGCGTTGGCCAACTAAAGAGGGTCAACCTGCTGCCGACTTCGATGATTCGCGAGACCTTCATCCCGGGCGACGCGAGGACTGACTCCTTACCCAGATGAGGAGATTACCGAGGAGATGCACGATGCGTGCGAGTTCGGTGAGCTGGTGACGACCCAGAGGTACCTTATCCCAGCAAGCCAGCCTATCTTCCAGCCTGGGTGCCCGAGTGTCTACTGAGCGGATCATTTACCTCGAGAAGGCAGCTCTCCGTAATGCTGCTTTGGGTGAGTTGAGTGAGCCGGTTCTTCGGGAGAGCCAGCTGCTTCGTCGAGCCATAGCTGACCCTGTATCAAAAGGCAAATCGAGGAGCGCGAGCTCAGGAGCGCGAAGAACTGAAGCCCGAAGGCGCCCAGTTCGATGCGGACTGCCAGCGCGGCCACCCCGGTTCACAGAATTCACAGACAGCCGTACACGCTAGGATCGGGGCGCCTCCTTGAGGACCGCGTAGGCTCGGGTCATGTTGTAATTTTG